>PVJS01005341.1:0-52393 GCA_004027185.1 Glis glis | reverse complement strand
GATTACAAGTGTGCGCCACCATGCCCGGCATTGATTCCTTGATTTGCCTATCAGTGGCAATTAGTCTCCCAGAAATTTGATGTAGAACTTTAGAAACAGTTCATGGAATTGTGGTTAATTTTTTTTTTATTCTTTCTTTCTTTTTTTTGTGATACTGGGGATCAAATCCCAAGGGGCATTCTACCTCTGAGCTACACCCTCAGCCCTATCTTTATTTTTATTTTGAAACAGGGTCTTGCTAGGTTGATGAGAGTCTCACTACTTTCTGAGGCTGGTCTCGAACCTGCGATCCCCGTCTCAGCCTCCCAAGTACTGGAATTACAGGCGTGCGCCACCATGCCGGGTAATCATGGTTAATTTTCTTAGCTGTAACAGTGGCATTGCAATTACGTAAAGAAAGTCCTTATTCTTAGGAGATAATAAGAAGTTTGGAGGTGATATTTTTTCATGATACCTGCCACTTACTTCCAAATATAAAATACAATAAAAATACTTCAGCCAGGTGTGGTGGTGCACGCTTGTAATCCCAGTACTTGGGAGGCGGAGACTGGAAGATCCGGGTTCGCGGCCAGCTTCAGCTACTTAGTGAGGCCCTCCACAACTTCGCGAGGCCCGGTTTCAAAATAAAGAATAAAAAATAGGGCCGGGGGTGTAGCTTGGAGGTAGAATGCCCCTGGGTTCAATCCCCAGTACCGAAAAAAAAAAAATAGATAAATAAATAAAAATACTTCAGAAACTTAGTGAGACCTTGTTTCAAAACAAAATGGAGCTGGGGGCGTAGTTCAGAGGTAGAATGCTCTTGGGTTCAATCCCCAGTGCCCCCCATCACTACATTCATATAGAGAGACAACAAGAAGGATAAATGATTTATTTATTATTATTTTTTTTGCGATACTGGTGATTGAACCCAGAGGCATTCTACCTCCGAGCTACATCCCCAGCCCTATTTTTCATTCTTTATTATTATTATTATTTTTGTGGTACTGGGGATTGAATCCAGGGGCGTTCTACCTCCAAACTACACCCCCAGCCCTATTTTTCATTCTTTATTTTGAAACAGGGTCTCACTAAGTTGCGGAGGGCCTCACTAAGTAGCTGAGGCTGGCTGGGAACCTGGATCCTCCAGTCTCAGCCTCCCAAGTACTGGGATTACAAGTGTGTGCCACCATGCCCAGCTATTTTATTTTTTTAAAAAATTTTAAGATTCTTCTATTTTTATTTATTTTTTATTTTTTGAGGTACTGGGGATTGAACCTAGGGGCATTCTACCTCTGAGCTACACACCCAGTCCTATTTTATTATATTTATTTTTGTGGTACTGGGGTTTGAACCCAGGGGCATTCTACCTCCGAGCTACACCCTCAGCCCTATTTTTTATTCTTTATTTTGAAACAGGGTCTCACTAAGTTGCGGAGGGCCTCACTAAGTAGCTGAGGCTGTCCACGAACCCGGATCCTCTGGTCTCAACCTCCCAAGTACTGGGATTACAAGTGTGTGCTACCATGCCTGGTGATAAATGATTTAAAAAAGGGACAAAGTGTGACCCATTGTTGATTCCAGATAGAAGGTATAGCAGTGTTCATTGTGCAATTCTTTCAACTTTTCTGTTAATTTTTATTTTTCACTTTTTGGTACTGGGGATTGAACCCAGGGGCATTCTACCTCCGAGCTATATACCCCCAGCCCTGTTTTTTATTCTTTATTTTGAAACAGGGTCTCACTAAGTTGTGGAGGGCCTCATTAAGTAGCTGGGGCTGGCCGCGAACCCATGATCCTCCTGTCTCAGTCTCCCAACTACTGGGATTACAAGCTTGAGCTACCACGCCTGGCATAACTTTTCTATGTTTTGAAAAAATTTCTTTTTTCTTGTGGTACTGGGGATTGTACCCAGGGGCTTTTTATCTCTGAGTTACACCCCCAGACCTTTTTTTTTTTTGTGCTACCGGGGATTGAACCCAGGGGCGTTCTACCTCCGAGCTACACCCCCGGCCTTATTTTTTTATACTTTATTTTGAAACCGGGTCTCACGAAGTTGCAGAGGGCCTCACTAGGTAGAGAGAGAGAGAGACAGGGAGAGAGAGAGGGAGAGAGAGAGCTGAGGCTGACCACAAACCCGGATCCTCCATTCTCCGCCTCCCAAAGTACTGGGATTACAAGCGTGCGCCACCACTCCCGGCTCCCCAGGGTCTCTCTCTAGGTTGCTGAGAATCTTGCTACATTGCTGAGGCTGTCCTCGAACTTTCAATTCTCCCATCTCAGCCTCCAGAGTACTGGGATTACAGGCATGCACTACCATGTCCAGCTTTGAAAAATTTTACAATAAAAATTGGGAAGAAGCCGTGCGTGGTGGCGCACGCTTGTAATCCCAGTACTTTGGTAGGTGGAGATCGGAGAATCCGGTTCGCGGCCAGCCTCAGCTCGCTCTCTCTCTCTCTCTCTCCCTGTCTCTCTCTCTCTCTCTCTCTCTCTCTCTCTCTATTTAGTGAGGCCCTCCACAACTTCGTGAGACCCGGTTTCAAAATAAAGTATAAAAAATAGGGCCGGGGGTGTAGCGTGGAGGTAGAACACCCCTGGGTTCAATCCTCGGTACCGCAAAAAAAAAAAAAAAAAAAAATTGGGAAGAAGCTGGGCGTGGTGGCACTCTCCTGTAATCCTAGTACTTGGGAGGCTCAGACAGGAGAATTGCAAACTCGAGGCCAGCCTTAGCAACTTAGTGAGACCCTGTTTCGAAGAAGAAAACAACAACAACAACAAAAAAATGGGGCTGAGGGTATAGCTCAGGGATAGAATGCCCTGAGTTCAATCTTCAGGATTGCCCCCCCCAAAATACTGGGAGGAAAAGACACGGTCCCTAATGGCCTCCTCCATCTGCTTTGCCTTCGTGTGTGAAATAAACTCCTTGTGTCTCAACTGAGACAAGGGCCACTGAACCAAGCCCAGTCTTTGGCCATATGAGACAAAGTCACTAACCATATGAGTTTACATTATGGTTCATCGGAGTCTGGAGTAAGAATTAATCAAGCTGGGCGTTGTGGCGCATGCCTATAATCCCAGTATTTGGGAGGCTAAGACAGGAGGTTCACAGGTTCAAGGCCAGCCTCAGCAACTTAGTGAGGTCCTCCGCAACTTAGTGAGACTCTGCTTCAAAATGTAAAATAGGGCTGGGGGGTGTAGATCAGAGGTTGAATGCCCCTGGGTTTAATCTCCAATTTCACATTAAAAAAAAAAAAAGAATTAAGCCAGGCGTGGTGGGCATGCCCTCCGCAACTTTGTGAGACCTGGTTTCAAAATAAAGTATAAAAAAAAAATAGGGCCGGGGGTGTAGCGCGGAGGTAGAACGCCCCTGGGTTCTATCCCCGGTGCTGCAAAAAAAAAAAAAAAAGAATTAATCAGATAATCAAGTATCAATAATCAAGAAAATGTGCTCAAAAGCAGAATAAAGTTACCTGTGGCGATACGTGCCTCTGTCTTGGGTCTGTGAAGACTGGGAACTGTCAGGAGAGGGGACCCAGTTGCCTTTTCCTTCTGGAATGTTCACTTCAGGCTTCCCTTCTGAATAATAGTCATTTAGGAAAACCCCAGCGTTTATTGTCCTTTGGTGACAAATGAGGCAGAAAAGGGCCCCCAGGCTGCTGGAGAGAAGCTGCTGCCACCTCTAGGGACTCAGCCTCAGGAAACATCGGGGCTGGCAGTTGCTGCTGCGTGTATTTATTGTGTTAAAAATAAACGAGCCACACATGGTAGTGCACACCTGTGATCCCAGTACTTGGGAGGCTGAGACAGGAGGACCACAAATTCAAAGCCAGCCTCAGCAACTTAGTGAGGCCCTGTTTCCAAATAAAAAATAAAATTGGTCTGGGGGTGTAGCTTGGAGGTAGAATGCCCCTGGGTTCAATCCCCAGTGCCCCCGCACACATACAAATACACATGAGCCTGGTGCAGTGGTGCACACCTGTAATCCCAGTACTCGGGAGGATGAGATAGGAGGATCACAGGTTTGAGGGCAGCCTCAGCAATTTAGTGATACTCTCAGCAATAGTGAGACCCTGCTTCAAAATAAAAAAATAAAAGAATAAAACAAGCTGGGCATGGTGGCACATTCCTGTAATCCCAGTACATGGGAGACTGAGTCAGAGGCTTGCAGGTTTGAGGCCAGCCTCAGCAACTTAGTGAAACCCTCAGCAACTTAGTAAGACCTTGTTTCAAAATAATAAGGGCTAGGAATGTAGCTAGGAGGTAGAGTTCCCCCAGTTCAATCTCCAGTACCACAAAAAAAATAAAGAATAAAGAAATTTTAAAAATAATAAAACCAGGGACAGCCAGCATTAAGCTTTTTGATAAGATGAGAAAATAACTATGACAGGGCTACTGATAAAAAGCAAGACGAAGCCAGGCGTGGTGGCGCGTGCTTGTAATCCCAGTACTTGGCAGGCTGAGACAGGAGGATCTGAGTTCGCGGCCAGCCTCAGCTACTTAGTGAGGCCCTCCGCAACTTAGTGAGACCCTGTTTCAAAATAAAGAATAAAAAATAGGACTGGGGGTGTAGCTCGGAGGTAGAATGCCCCTGGGTTCAATCCCTGGTACGGCAAAAAAAAAAAAGAGCAAGAGGAACCTGTGTGTGATCCTAGTACTTGGGAGGCTGAGACAGGAGAATCGCAGGTTCGAGGACAGCCTCAGCAGCATAGACAGGCTCTCACCAACCTACTGAGACCCTGTTTCAAAACAAAAAAATAAAAAAGGCTGAGGGTGTAGCTCAGAGGTAGAATGCCCCTGGGCTCAATCCCCAGTACCCCCTCCTCCACACAGCAAGATGAGAATCACCTATATAGCATGATCTCAGAAGTGTAAGAGAAGTAGATGTGCACAGGCAAATATGAAGAAAAAAAGTCAAGCGTTTCTTTAGTTCCAACAATCACATGCATTTTCATGCTTTTTGGATTTATTTTGTGTGTGTGTGTGTGTGGTACTGGGGATTGAACCCAGGGGCATTCAACCTCTGAGCTACGCTCCCAGCCCTAGCTTATTTTTTTATTCTGAAACAGGGTCTAAGTTGCAGAGGGCCTGGCTAAATTTCTGAGGCTGGCCGTGAACCTGCGGTCCTCCTGCCTCAGCCTCCCAAGTACTGGGATTATAGGCGTGCGCTCCCCTGGGGCGGTGAGGGTTCTGGACTGCGTTTGACTCCACCCCCTTGGCCATGGCTGATTGGGTTAGAGCAGGCACTGGTATCAGAGCCCAGCCAATCAGGGCGCCTTCCCCAGGACTTTGGAAAAGGGCTAGAATTCCCCGCCCACCCCCCTCCCGGGGAGGAGGCTGGAGCAACCTGCCCTGGAGGAACCCGGGAACCTTTCCTGAGCCTGCTCCCAGGCCATGGTCCTGCCTGCATTTCACGAGACTCCTCTGTAGTGTTTTGCCAAATTTACTTTATTATTATTACTATTATTATTATTATTATTATTATTTTGTGTATGCGTGTGTGTGTGTGTGTGTGTGTGTGTGTGGTACCAGGGATTGAACCCAGGGGCATTCTACCTCCGAGCTATACCCCCAGCCCTATTTTATTCTTTATTTTGAAACAGGGTCTCACTAAGTTGCAGAGGGCCTCACTAAGTAGCTGAGGCTGGCCGCGAACCTAGATCCTCCCGTCTCAGCCTCCCAAGTACTGGGATTACAAGCGTGCGCCACCACACCCGGCTCAAATTTACTTTATTCATGTTTAGGCTGGCTTGAGTGGGTTCCTGTCACAACCAAAATCGTCCTAATACTGTGGCTGCGCTGTGCTGTAATAATACAAGGGGAAAGTACAGGCATCCCGCCACCTGCAGACCGGTCTCGCCCCTCACGCCGTGCTGCTCCTGCGTCTGTGCAAACGTCCTCAAATCCCTTCATTCCCGGTTCTCCCCGCTCTCCCTGGCCACAGGGTCCGCCCTGCAGTTAAATTTCTAGGGAGGAAGGATGGGAGAAGCCAGGCTATTTCTCCCTCTCTGCTCTGGGCTGGGTGGGGCAGCCTTTGACAGCGACCACCTGTCTTCCTTCGCTCCAGCTCTCACTCGGGTCCCCCTACCTTCCAGCTTCCTCCAGGGGCCCCCTCAAACCCCATCTCCTCCTTTTGTCCCCTGCATTTCAGGGAGAAAGTGGCTTCCCTGTCCCATAATCTCCAGGTCGATGCCAGTCCTTTCTGGCTGTCACCTAAGTAGTTAATCCCCTGTATCAAATTCCCCCTGTTAGCTGGGTGTGGTGGCGCATACCTGTAATCCCAGTACTTGGGAGGCTGAGACAGGAGGATTGTAGGTCTGAGGCCAGACTCAGCAACTTAGACCTTCAGCAACCAAAAAGACCCCATTTCAAAATAAAAAATAAAAAGGGCTAGGGGTATAGCTCAGAGGTAGAATGCCCCTGGATTCAATCCCCAGCACCAAAATAAATAAAAATAGATACCGTCTTTCATCTTCCAGTAAATGTTGTGTTCCCAACACAGAAGTGGGGCTTATGATAATTAGCTAGATTTAGTCATTTTGCAATATATATACTTCAAAACATCATGTTGCATATGATAAATGCATATAATTGTATCTGTCCATTTGTGTGTATGGGGGGGTACTAGGGATTGAACCCAGGGGCATTCTAACTCTGAGCTACCCCCCAGCCCTTTTTATCTATTTATTTATTTATTTGTGTCTTTTTATTTATTTATTACATTTATTGGTACATTGTAGTTATACAATTTGATAAGTGTCTTCCTGGTTGAAGCTGACTCATTTCATCTTTGTAATGCCCCCACAGGGAGGTATTGGGACCCCTGCTTTGTAGATGCGGCGATCCTCTAAGAAGCTAAATAAGGTGCCCCAAAGTCCCGCGTTTGTCACAGGCTCCGAAGCCCGGCCCTTATGTTTATTTTTCACCGCTCTGCTCTTCGATCGCCTCCATCCTTAGAAAGAAGTGATTCTAGCCGGGCGTGGTGGCGCACGCTTGTAATCCCAGTACTTGGGAGGCTGAGACATGAGGATCACAGGTTCGCGGCCAGCCTCAGCTACTTAGCGAGGCCCTCCGCAACTTAGCAAGACCCTGTTTCAAAATGAAGAATAAAAAAATAGGGCTGGGGGTGTAGCCCAGAGGTAGAATGCCCCTGGGTTCAATCCCTGGTACCGCAAAAAAAAAAAAAAAAAAAAGCGATTCTAAAGAGAAGACAGCAGAGTGCTCTGGGCGGGGTGACAGGGTGAGGAGCAGTCCGGGTGTCCCCCAGGCTGGAAGTGCCCTTAGGCAGGTCTGGCCTCTCCCAGGCCCAGCGCAGAGCAGGGACGAGTGTCTGGACCCCACGCTGTCCCTCCCCGGCAGTGGCCTCAGCTCTCTGAGCCTCTGTCCTCTCCTCTATCAGAGCCCGCACAAGGTGGGTAGCCTTGGGTCTTCTGCTGGTGTCCCCTCCCACAGGCAGCCGCTGGCACACGGTGCAGGAGAGGAGGACAGCGGGTGCTGAGCTGAGTCCCTTCTCCTTGGTCCCCAGGGCCGTGCCAGGGCCACCCGCTCTGCTCATTTACTTATAGTTTTCTTGCCAAAAAAATATGTTCACCCGGGCGCGGTGGCGCATGCCTGTGATCCCAGAACTTGGGAGGCTGAAACAGGAAGTTGCAGGTTCGAGGACAGCTTCAGCAACTTAGCGAGGCCCTTTGCAACTTAGTGAGACCCTGTTTCAAAATAATAAATAAAATTGGGCTGGGGGTGTAGCTCAGAGGTAGAATGTTCAATCCCCAGTACCAAACACACACACACACACACACACACACACACACACGCGCGCGCGCGCACACATAGAGGGCTGGGAGTGTAGCTGAGAAACAGAATGCCAATAACACACAAGGAAGGAAGGAAGGAAGGAAGGAAGGAAGGAAGGAGAGAAGGAAGGAAGGAAGGAAGGAAGGAAGGAAGGAAGGAAGGCAGGCAGGCAGGCAGGCAGGCAGGCAGGCAAGCCCATGTATGATACCCGTGGAAGGTTGGGCTTTCTCTGACACAGGTGACAGCGGGTGTGCGGCTCCTGGCGTCCAGCACTGCTTTCCCATGGAAGGCCACAGCACCCGTCTTTCCCTCCCAGTCACGGGCAGGAGGGCCGGGGATGGGCCCACCTGGTGTTCCTCAGCGATGCCCGTCTGTTAGCTGGCAATGCCGGGCAGGTGACTTCTGCACCTTTTTTTTTTTTTGCGGTTCTGGGGATTGAACCCAGGGGTGTTCTACCTCCGAACTATCTGCCCCCCCCCCAGCCTGTTTTATTTTTATTTTGAAACAGGGTCTCACTAAATTGTGGAGGGCCTCATTAAGTAGTTGAGGTTTTCCTCGAACCTGCAATCCTCCTATCTCAGCCTCCCAAGTACGGGGATTTTAAGTATGCGCCACCATGCCCGGCTGACTTCTTTTGTGTGTGTGTGTGGTACTGGGGATTGAACCCAGGGGCATTCTACCTCCGAGCTACACCCCCAGCCCTATTTTTTTGTTCTTTATTTTGATACAGGGTCTCACTAAGTTGCAGAGGGCCTCACTAAGTAGCTGAGGCTGGCCGTGAACCTGCGATCCTTCTGTCTCAGCCTCCCAAGTCCTGGGATTACATGCACCACCACGCCTGGCTCCGGCTGACTTCAGTTCTTGAAGCCCGGATTTTCTCCCCTGCAAAGCGGTGGTCCTGCTGCCCGTCTCTAGGGCTGCTGCCCAGCTCCTTGGGCTGGTTCAGAGGCCCAGAGAGCAGAGCAAGAGGCCTGGGGCTGCGCGTATTGTCATTTTGTTATTGTTTTATTATCGTCACCAGGAACACTGGTCCCTTGTGGCCAAGGGAAGTGTGGCAGAGTCCTGGGGCTCCAGGGTCCCCAGCCTGGACTCCCTGCTGCCAGTGCTGCTGAGGGCTGGAGCCCACCCCGCCACCACCGCCACCTCCATCTCCGGTCTGGAGAGGTTGGGAGGCTCTGGCTCTGGGGACCGTCCACCCCACGCTCCCCCAGTGGGTCCTCTGGCCTGGCTGACCCCCCACCCCACCCCGTGCATGCAAAGCAGGTCCCCCCTTTTGGGCGCCAGGGGATTGGCTCAAGCTTGCTTTTTGGGTGCAATCCTGTCCCACCCGGCAGGAGCTGTGTGACTCTGTGCACGTTGCTTAGCCTCTCTGAGCCTCTGTGGCCGCAGGAGTGAGATGGCGATGGTGATGACTACCTGCGAGCTCGGTGCCCACCACGTCCCTGCTGAGCCCCTCGCTGGACCATGGGCGGGCGGCGGTGCCCTCGGCCTGGCATCTGGGGAGCGGAGGCCGCTCCGATCGCTGCACTGACGACTGTGTGGCAAGATGCAGGTGTTGGTGATGCCACCCTCGCCAGGCCCCATGTTGAGGCTCCCGTGCCGTGAGTGGCCGACAGGGACACGGCTGACTCAGAGCCGGGTCGCTCTGTGACACTGATGGCTGCCTGCGTCTCTTCCATGGCTCTTGTTGCAGAGCTGGGCAGGGACTCGTGCGGTGAAGTCGCTGGCATGCCACCGGCCCAGAGTCGGCGCTGGGCGCCCTTGGGGACTGTGGACGAGGCTGGTGGAGCCTTCTTGGTACCTTTGAAAGTTCTAAACCTACAGTGTTTGGGGATGAACACTGATGTCCTGGACGCGTCTCACCCCCCTCTGGTGTCAGGAGGCCCCGGTCCCGCCTGCCTCAGTCTTTCTCCAGGCCGGTGGGAGGGGCAGCTCCTCGCGCCTTGGCCTTGTTCCTCCTAGAGCTGCAGCGCAGTTATCCATGCCGTACACTGCACAATATCAGGAACCCCATTCAGCTGGGCATGGTGGCACAGGCCTGAAATCCCAGCCCTTGGGAGGCTGAGACAGAAGGATCACAGGTTTGAGGCCAGCCTCAGAAACTTAGTGAGGCCCTTCACAACTTAGTGAGATTCTCTTTCAAAATGAAACAAACAAACAAACAAAAAGGGCTGGGGGTATAGCTCAGAGGTAGAACACCCCTGGGTTCAATTCCCAGTACAAAAAAAAAAAGTTAGGGATGCCATTCATATCATAGACAAGGCAGAGTTTCTTTTTCTTTTCTTTTTTTTATTTTTGGTGCAGGGGATTGAACCCAGGGGCATTCTATCCCCGAGTTACACCCCCAGCCCGATTTTATCCTTTTATTTTGAAACAGGGTCTCACTAAGTTGCAGAGGGCCTCACTAAATTGCTGAAGCTGGCCGTGAACCTGCGATTCTCCTGTCTCAGCCTCCCAAGTACTGGGATTACAAGTGTGCACCACCACACCCGGCTGGACAAGACAGATTTTCCAAAGTTAGAACAACTTTCTGAAAGATGGGAGTAAAGGGTGTCTTTTCATAATTTTCACAGAGATGCCACATGAATCAGAATTTATTCCACTTTGGGAGAAAGACACCTGAAATCTGGTGAAATCCTATTCATTCTTTCTTTTCTTTTCTTTATTTATATATATATTTTGCGGTACCGGGGATTGAACCCAGGGGCATTCTACCTCCGAGCTACACCCCCAGCCCTATTTTTTATTCTTTATTTTGAAACAGGGTCTCACTAAGTTGCAGAGGGTCTTACTAAGTTGCAGAGAGCCTCACTAAGTAGCTGAGGCTGGCCGCGAACCCTGATCCTCCAGTCTCAGACTCCCAAGTACTGGGATTACAAGTATGCGCCACCACGCCCGGCCTATTCATTCTTTAAAGTCCCGTTGCCACAGCCCTCCTGGGAAGCCCCATCCTGTTTTGGAGTCACTGTCTGCTTCCCACCCAGGCCTCCCCAGTCCTCCTTCCCCCGTCAGCTGTGGGCTCTGAGCAGTGAGGGCTGCGTGGATCAGGACTCACCCATCCTCAGTCAGGGGCTTCAATCAAGAGCTCACATGAATTTCATAGGGGTCTAAGGAGTTGAAGCTGCAGCCAGGTGCCGTGGCGCATGCCTGTAACCCCAGTACCAGGGAGGCTGAGACAGGAGGAGCACAGGTTTGAGGCTGGCAGATGGTAACTTAACAAGATCCTGCTTCAAAATAAAAAATAAAAAAGGGATGGGAGCCAGGGGTGGTGGTGCATGCGTGTAATCCCAGTACTTGGCAGGCTGAGACTGTAGGATCCGGGTTTGTGGCCAGCCTCAGCTACTTAGTGAGGCTCTCTGCAACTTAGACCCTGTTTCAAAATAAAGAATAAAAAAAAATAGGGCTGGGGGTGTAGCTCAGAAGTAGAATGCCCCTGGATTCAATCCCCAGTATAAAAAAAAAAAACACCACACAACAGTTGGAGCTGGGCGGGGCTGGCCACATTCCCACCCTGACCCATTTCACAGATAGAAACACCGAGGCCCAGAGCGAGGGGGACTTGCCCGAGGCTCCACAGTGAGTTAGGAGGCCGTTAGCACCTGCTTCCCACTGCAGATGGAGCAGGGCCCTGCAGGAGAGGGGGACAGGAGACTGGCAAGGGGACAGGAGGTGGAGCTGCCCAGGCCCCGCCCTTGCCCAGGGCCACAAGGTCATTTCCATCCAAGCAAAAGGAGCTGGTGTCCAACTCCTTGGAGACTTGATTCTCTAACAGAAGTGTGTGTGTGTGTGTGTGTGTGTGTGTGTGTGTGTGTGTGTGTGTGCGTGCGTGCGAGAGAGCGAGAGAGAGAGAGAGAGAGCACGAGCTGGGGTCCAGGCTAAGGGTTTGGGGTGGTGGTCAGAGTGAAGACCCCACCTGAGGCCGCCTGGGCTCAACGTGACCCTGCGCTGCCCGCGCGGCCTGTCACCAGCCCCCTCCCGGTCCCATCCGCTCCATCCTTCTGAGATTTATTCCCAGGCCGCGGAGCCTGAAAATAATTTGCTGACAAAGCCGCGTCCCCGGCAGGTGCTCTAATTGGTTTTGTGGGAGCAGGTCTGGGAGCGTCTATTTAGAAGGAAATAGGAATTATGGCGGTGCCACCGTCCTTTCTCTGTAATGGGGACTGCGAGTGTCTGTGGGGGAGGGGCGGCCCTGAGGAGGCAGGGAACCCACTTTCTTCCCGGGGGTGTGGAAGTGGACCCCGCCAGCCCTGGGTGATCCGGAGGAGGCCCAGAGAAGGTGGCGGGGCGAGGGGACCTGGGCCAGGACAGGGCTGGGGCTCCAGCTCCTGGTGCTGGTCTCTGTCCTGCCTCAAGGAAACTCTGCGCCTGCCCAGTGGACACCTGCTAACACACAAAGCAGGTTTGTCACTCCTCAGCTCCAGCGTCTTCCATGGCTCCCCAGTGTCCTCAGAGTGACAGTCAAGGTCCCTCATGGCCTGACTGGACTCTGATGACCTTCCCACCATCTCATTCTTTGCTTCGATCCTCAACTGCTCCCGGCCAAGTCTTCCCTGGTGGTGGGTTCTCCTGTGTCCCGCCCTATGTAACCTGCAATTGCCCACGACTGAGGAGGGCGTTGCTGTCTGCATTTTACAGCTGAGGAAATGAAGGCTCAGAAAGGTTGTCATAGCCAGGTGTGGTGGTGCACGCTTGGCATCCCAGTACTTGGGAGGCTGAGACAGGAGGATTGCAGGTTTGAGGCCAGTCTCAGCAACTTAGTGAGTTCCTGTTTCAAAAGAAAGAAAAAATATTTTTTTAAAGGGCTGGGGTGGAGCTGGGCATGGTGGCGCACACTTGTAATCTTGGTACTTGGGAGGCTGAGACCAGAGGATCCGGGTTTGTGGTCAGCCTCAGCTACTTAGTGAGGACCTCCGAAACTTAGTGACACCCTGTTTCAAAATAAAGAATAAGCGTGGTGGCGCACGCTTGTAATCCCAGTAGTTGGGAGGCTGAGACTGGAGGATCTGGGTTCGTGGCCAACATCAGCTACTTAGTGAGGCCCTCCGCAAGGAGACCCTGTTTCAAAATAAAGAATAAAAAATAGGGCTGGGGGTGTAGCTCGGAGGTAGAATTCCCCTGGGTTCAATCCCCAGTGTCACAAAAATAAATAAATAAATAAAAATAAAAAATAAATAAAGGGCTGGGGTGTAGCTTGGAGTTAGAATGCCCCTGGGTTCAGCTGGGCATGTTGGCACACGCTTGTGATCCCAGTTCTTGGGAGGCTGAGACCAGAGGATCTGGGTTCGCGGCCAGCCTCAGCGACTTAGTGAGACCCTGTTTCAAAATAAAATAAAGAATAAAAAATAGGGCTGGGGGTATAGTTTGGAGGTAGAATGCCCTGGGGTTCAATCCCCAGCACCAACACACACACACACACACACACACACACACACACACACACACACACACACGGAAAGAAAGAAAGGTTAGTCACCTGCTGGAGGTTACCAGAAGGGGCCAGACCGGAATCAAGCTCACACTCTTAACTGTCATGCCTAGAACTAGCCAAGCTCCCTCGAAGCCCCTTGCCTTCCCTTGAAATGCCCCCCCCCCGCATTTTCCCACTGGCAAACTCCTACTCATCCTTCAAAGCCCACTTGATATCAGTCCCTTGGGAATCCTTGCCTGCCTGACCACTCCCACCTCTCACCTCTCCCTGGGCTTCCCCAGGCCCCAGCCACACCCTGCAGCTCAGCGGTGACCTCTGGGTGACCTCTGGGTGTCAGCGTGCCTGTCAGTGTCTGTCTCTTCCCCAGGCCCGCAGCTGCTGCCCCTTCAGGGTGTGGATTACAGCCCTGGCAGCCAGACCCTGGGCCCGGACTCTTGTCTCCTTGGGGTATTGAGAAGCCTAGACCAAAGCTGCTCTGTGTGACCCTGAACCAGGCCTGGAGTCTCTGTGGACTCAGTTTGCCCACCTGTAAAACGGGAGGGTCAGCCTACAGGCATCTGCTCTTGGAGATTCTGGGGGCCAGATCTGGGCAGGAACCTCACACCAGGTGACATGTGTGACCGACCCATCTGATGTGTGCGGCCACTTCCTGGGCCAGGGTGGGGCAGGTCCCGGGGCCACGCTGATGTCTGGCCTAGTGTGGCTTCCAGGCGTTGGCCGTGGGTTGGCCGGAGGCCCTGGCAGAGCGCAGGAGTGCATCCCAAATCCCGGCTGGAGGGCTGGGATGGGGCTCCGTGGTGGAGCACTTGCCCAGCCTGCACCGGGTCCTGGGACGGGAGTTCAGTCACCAGCACCTCGTTAAAAAAAAAGTAAGCAAATTAATAAAAACAAATGAAAAACAGATTATGCGCACTCACCTTGGGCTGGAACCTCAGCTTGGGTGCGTCCTGACCCGCTGAGCCTCCTCCCTCTGTTGACAACAGCGTGACAGCGCCTGGAGTCCCGCTGAGGGGACTGCGGGAGACCCCAGGACCCGCCACGGGCGCTCACTATTGTCACAGCACCCCAAACCTGTGTCCCTGCTGGGTCCCACAGGGGACTGATGGGTGCGGTGCTGAGAGATCTCAGGATAGACAGACAGACAGACAGACAGACCAAGCACAGAGATCAGGCCGGAGGGTCCCAGGCTGCCCTGGTTCCGGGTCCGGGGTGGGGCGAGGCTGGGTCTGAGGGTCTTTCTTCCTGATGGCTCTGAGGACAGATGGGCAGGACGGGGGCTCAGAAGAGGGGCTGGGGTCCAGGGGAAGAGACCTGCAGGGTCTGCCATCCGGAGGTGGCCCAGGAGGCTGTGGGCCAGGGTCAGGCCTGGCTGCGGGTGGGAGGGGGCCTCAGTTTCCCCCTCTGTAAGTGTGGAAACAGCCCCCTGTGGCTGTGTGTGTGTAGGGGGGGTCAGAGCTATGTCCTTGAACACCTGGGCTCTGGGCCCTGGACGGCACCTCCCCGGACGCTAGGGCGGGTCCCAGGAGGAGCCAGGCTCCCGGGTGGGGGAGAGGAAGAGGGACAAACCGAGGGACAGGGATGAGAGCTGGGGCCGGAGTGCTCCCGCGCTGTCGGACCGCAGGTGGCGCCACGAGGCTGCGCTCGGCCTCCCTCGCGGGCTGGTGCGGAGCGGGACCGCGTCAGCCACCGCTGTGGCCACCTGGCCATCCCTGCCACCGCAACCCGAGGACCCGCGAGTGCGTCCGGGGGCCAGGGTTCACCCCAGCGGCCAAGGCCGCCCTCCTCCCCGGCCTCTTCCCGCAGCTGAAGGCTGCAGACACCCAACCCGACACCACCTTTGTTCCTGGGGCGCAGGAGCTGCGGGCCGGGACCAGCCAGGCTGGCGGGAGGCTGCGGGGCTCTTCCCTCGACCTCGCGCCCGGTTCCCTGGGCTCCTTCCCCAAGAGGAAGCCTGGAAGGGCGATGTCCCCACCTGCAGGCGTCCCCCGGAACCCGCGCCGGGCTGGAGAAAGCCTTCTGATCTCCCCAGCTCGGATGCAGAAAGGCCCCACGTCGCCCAGTCTGAGAATCAGACTCCAGGCCTGAGGGCTCCACAACCTGGGGCCAGCCGGGGAGTGAGGGCTGGGATGGACTCACCCCAGGCCAGCCCCAGAGGGGAGGCCGCGGGCTCTGAGGAGGCTGGTGAGCCCGGGAGCTGAAGCCCACGAGCATCGCATTAGCAGGGCAGGGGGCTCGCACACCCTGGAGGACCCTGGTGGGAGGGAGGCCCTGACCTCGGCCAGGGACGTCCGCAGAGCAGGCAGGACTGCCATCCAACCTGGCACATGGGGCAGAAAGTGGTCAGAGGAGGAGAGCAGGGGGTGGCCTTGCAGGAGCCCAGCTCCGAGGGCCTCCACACTGGAGAAAAGGCCCCATCCAGCCAGGCATGGTGGCACACGTTTGTAATCCCAGTCCTTGGGAGGCTGAGACAGGAGGATTGCAGGTTCACAGCCAGCCTCAGCTACTTAGTGAGGTCCTGTTTCAATATAAAAGAATAAAATAGAGCCGGGCATGGTGGCGCACGCTTGTAATCCCAGTACTTTGGGAGGCTGAGATAGGAGGATTGCAGGTTCACGGCCAGCCTCAGCTCTCTCTCTCTCTCTCTCTCTCTCTCTCTCTCTCTCTGTTTCTCTCTCTCTCTCTCTCTCCTTAGTGAGGCTCTCCGCAACTTCGTGAGACCGGGTTTCAAAATAAAGTATACAAAATAGGGCCGGGGGCGTAGCGCAGAGATAGAACGCCCCTGTGTTCAATCCCCGGTACCGCGCAAAAAAAAAAAAAAAAAAAAAAAAAAGAATAAAATAGGGCTGGGGGTAGAATGGCTCAGAGGTAGAAAGTCCCTTGGCTCCATCCCCAGTACCACAAAAGAAAAAACAAAAATTCCCCATCCAACCCTCAGGTCACCAAAGCTAGGGCCCCAAGTGACTGCTGGCAGCATCCGCGAGGAGCCGGGGCAGCCTTCCCCCTCGCCCCACTTCTTCCTGGTCGCCTGCAGCCTCCTGCCAGCTGCTCAGCCTTGACCCCGCCTGGTTCACCAGGGACCTGCTCTCCCCGTTGCTGACTGCGGTGAACTGTTCCTCGTCCTGGGAAGTTATGGGGGGGGGCTCAGGTCCCCAGCCCCCTTGTCCTGAGCCTCAGCTCTGAGCTCCAGCTCCTAGCAGGGCCGGGCTGGGGAGGATGTAAGAGATGCTGAAGGGTTGGAATTGGTGCTTTTTTGTGTGTGTGCGTGGCACTGGGGATTGAACCCAGGGGCATCCTACCTCCGAGCTATACCCCCAGCCCTATTTTATTATTTTATTTTGAAAAAGTTGTGGAGGGCCTCACTAAGTAGCTGAGGCTGGCCGCGAACCTGCGATCCTCCAGTCTCAGCCTCCCAAGTACTGGGATTACAAGCATGCACCACCATGCCCGGCTTGGTTCTTTCTTTTCTTTAACAATAGTCATTTCCCAGTACTTCAGAGGCTGAGACAGGAGGATTGCAGGTTCAAGGCCAGCCTCAGCAACATAGCGAGACTCTCAGCAACCTAGTGAGACCCTGTTTCAAAAAATAAAAATAAGCCGGATGTAGTGGCGCACGTTTGTAATCCCAGTACTTGGGAGGCTGATACTGGAGGATCCGAGTTCGCAGCCAGCCTCAGCTACTTAGTGAGGCCCTCCGCAACTTAGTGAGACCCTATTTCAAAATAAAAAGAATAAAAAATAGGGCTGGGGGCGTAGCTCGGAGGTAGAATGTCCCTGGGTTCAATCCGCAGTACCGCAAAAAAGAAAAAAGAATAAAAAATAAATAGGGCTGGGGGTGTAATAGGTCGTAGAACACACCTGGGTTCAATCCCCAGTACCACAAAACCAAAAACAAACAACAACAAAACAACAGTCAGTTATTGAGTGCCTTCTGTTTTCCAGGCCCATGCTGAGCATCTGGAGCCCTGGTTTCACCTGGCCTACTCCACCAGGGGCTGGGCTTTAATTATGCACTCCCTGATTTCGAGAAGGACAATAATTATGCATTACTTGATTCCCAGGCCTGGTCTCCACTGGGGGTGCCAGGAGCTGAGGCATGGAGGGAGAGCGGGTGAAGGACCCACAGGGACACTTAGAGGGGGTGGCATGTGGGTATACCAGTCTTGAGGGGGGAGTGTACAGCTTTGGGGGACAGAGGGAAGTTGCACATGCCATGGGCAGGGCTCTGAGAGGGGTGCATGGGGACCTTGGGCAGGCGCTTGGGCCTGGACCAGGGGAAGGACTGTGGGTTTGTGTTGTGCCCACTGGAGGGTTTCAGCAAGATGGGGTGTGCAGGGCATGATCGAGGGACCTTCTAGCTGTTGGGGGAAGATGGCTGGTGGGTGTGCAGGGGCTGGTGACCACCTCCAGCAGGAGATGGGGTGTGGGGTCCAGGGAGGGAGTGGGGTTTGGGGTGGTGACAAAGGGACTTGAGGGCCAGCTGTTGTTCACTGTCCTGCGGTGGGGTGTGGAGGCCGGACGGCTCGGGGGCAGCCAGATCCGAGCCAGCCTGGCAGGGCAGATTCAAGCAGGAGGCTCAGAGGCCGAGGTGGCCAGGGACCGGCGGTGGCGGCGGAGGGAGGCTGCACCCACAGGGCAGAGACCGTGCGCTGGCCCTGGACCCAGACCTATGGGGCTGTCGGCCGGGGCAGCAGATGGCCAGCCAGCCCTCTGCCCCTGGGCCCCAGGCTTCTGTCCATTCTAGGCCTTCCTCCTTAGCCCGATTGGGGGACCCTGTCAGCCCGGCCTGGGGTCTCGAGTGGGGGGGTTATGGCCCTGGTGAGGGGAGGTGACAGACAGGCGGGGTAGATGACTTTCCCGGAATCCCACATCACACTTTAATAATTTGTTTCAGAATTAATGTCCATTCGCGCTGTCTTCACCGTTCCAGCTCGTTGGGAGATTAAATAAAAACCCGGACTCCCCTCCCCCAGGCGAGGGCCGCCGCTCTCCAGCTGGGCCGCGCCAGAGCCAGCGCCAGAAATAAATCTCACAGAAAGCCACTTGGCGCACTCGGTTTCAATCCAACAGGGCCGAGTGGCCTCCGTCACTTCTTGTTTTATTTAGCTGATAATCTTTTATCGTATCAGGGGACTCTTGCAGAAGCACCATCTTTCCAGGGCCAAAGCCTCCCTAGATAGCTGGGCGACCCCACCAGGCCTCCTGAGCCAGCCTGGCGCCCCGCTTCCTCCTGGACACCCCAGCTGTGGGCCGCCCCGCCAGGCAGCCAGAGCCGGGAAGGGAAGGGACAGGCCGTGGCCGCCCCAGCTGCAGCGTATAGCCGAGGCCTCTTAGGGGAGGAATGGTGGTTCTTTGCCTTCATCTGGATGCTCATCAGTCAGTGAGGCCAACTGAGGTGACATTCATTCATTCATTCATTCATTCATTCATTTATTCATGCCACAATTTCTTCTTGTATGCCTTCTCTGTGCCAGACTCTGGGAGTAAGGGGCAATGAGACAGAGGGACAGACAGGCTCCGGCCCTCCTGGAGTTACAGCCTGTCAAAGTTCTGCCTTCAGCGGGATGTGGTGGTGCCATGCCTGTAATCTCAGTACTTGGGAGGCTGAGACAAGAGAATCGCAAGTTCAAGGACAGCATCAGCAATGTAGTGAGACTCTCAGCAACCTATTGAGAACCTGTATCCAAACAATAAAAAGGGCTGGGGTGTAGCCTGGAGGTAGAAGTCTCCTGGGTTCAAGCTCCAGTACCACAAAAAACAACACAAAACAGAAACAGTTCCACTGTTGTCTTACCACATCACCGGATTAATATTTCCTGCACCCACATTCTCTGACTTGAGCACATTCTGTTTTCAATTTGGCTTTATTCATTTGGATTATCAACAATAGAAACCAAGATATTGATGAATAATATTTAGAAATATTAGAAAGTGTAGAATATCCTACTTATTTACTTTT
Source organism: Glis glis (assembly GCA_004027185.1). Taxonomy (NCBI): domain Eukaryota; kingdom Metazoa; phylum Chordata; class Mammalia; order Rodentia; family Gliridae; genus Glis; species Glis glis. The sequence goes on along the minus strand of PVJS01005341.1, from coordinate 33,242 downwards.
TCTTGGTGGTGTTGGGGATCAAACCTGTTGCCCTACACATGCTAGGCAAGTACTCTGTCAACGAGCTACATCCCCAGCCCCTGAGTAGTCTAAGTAAAAATAAGTCTTCACCCTCAAGAGGCACATGACCGGATAATGATAATGAAAATCCCTCAGTCCTGGGGTCAGGAGAAACATCAGACAGCGTTAAGGTAGCAGGTCTCAGCCGGGCGTGGTGGTGCAGGTCTGTAATCCCAGTACTTGGGAGGCCGAGACAGGAGGACCGCAGGTTCGAGGCCAGCCTCGGCAACTTAGTGAGACCCTCTGCAATTTAGGGCTGGGGTGTAGCTCAGAGGTAGAATGCCCCTGAGTTCAATCCCCAGTACCACAAAAAATAAAAAATAAATGAGAAGGGCTGGGGGCATAGCTTGGAAGTAGAATGCCCCTGGGCTCAATCCCCAGTTCCACAAAAAAAGAAAAAAGAAAATAAAAGGCAGTGGCTCTCCTCTTGATGCATCTTATGATGTTTTGGTCCTGGTTTCCGCTCAGTGTGCCCCTTCACCCAGTGCCAGTTAACCTCGTTATATGTTAATAAGTTTTCCACATACTTCTTTGAGTTTATAAATCATATTTATCATATCTTTCATAGTTTGACCGGACCAGGAGAGTGTTTGGTATTCTCGCTGGAGTTTTTAATAAATGTTATGTAATTAAAGATTTGGTTCTGATTTCAGCCCAGACCTAGTTTTTAAATTAAACACACACACACACACACACACACACACACACACACACACACACACACCCTTTTTACTTTGAAGCAATTATAGATCTACAGGAATTTGCAAAAATAGTAAGGAGAGTCCTGGGCACCCTTCCCCCAGCCTCTCCCAAGCGGGCGTCTTGCAGGAGCTGGCCCGGCTCAGTGGCTAAGGAGCCTGATGCAGATCTCACTAGGTTTCACCTGCTGTTGTTCCTGTGTGTGTTTATACCTTTAAAATTATGTATTAACTTGTGTGACTCATACATATGTAATTGTTACATATGTAACAATAATTTTTATTTCTCCTAACTTTTACTTATTTCTTATTTTGCAGTACTGGGGATTGAACCCAGGGGCCCTCTACCACTGAGCTACCTCCCCAGCCCTTCTTTATTTTACATTTTTTTTTTTGCAGTACTGGGGATTGAACCCAGGGGCATTGTACCTCCGAGCTACACCCCCAGCCCTATTTTTATTCTTTATTTTGAAACAGGGTCTCACTAAGTTGCGGAGGGCCTCACTAAGTAGCTGAGGCTGGCTGCGAACCTGCGATTCTCCTGTCTCAGCCTCCCAAGTACTGGGATTACAAGTGTGCGCCACCTTATTTTACATTTTGAGACAAAGTCTTACTAAGTTACTGAGGCTGGCCTCAAAATTCCGATCCTCTTGCCCCAGCCTCCCAAGTGGCTGGGATTACAGGGGGACACCACTGTGCCTGGTGATTTCTTCAACCTTATTTATTTATTGCAGTGCTGGGGATCAAACCCAGGACCTCACAAATGCCAGGTAGGCGCTCTACCACTGAGCCACACACCCAGCCCTATTTCTCCTAGTTTTGAACTGAGGTCTCCCTTTCCCAGTGCAAACCGCACAGTCTTCAGTGCAGAGCACAGTGAATTATTTTATGTGGGTCCACTCCCAGAGGGGCCGGCCATGTGGGGAGTCTCATCTGTTCTTGCCCATTACTTCACCTAATGGTTTGTGCTCCCCTGAGTTTGGCAGCTTTCGGAGCATGAAGTCAGGGAGGTTCTAGCACTTTCTGTCGGGTACAACGCGCTCACCGTGTGCGCATCTCGGCACAGGTAGTAAATGTGTCGATCGTCGTATCATTCAATAAATGCAACGTGTTTTTTGAGAAATGGGCTCTGATGTGGCCAGTGTGTCAGGCTCGGGGGGCACGGGGTGAGCCGGGCAGCCCCAGTGTCTGCCATAAGGGAGCTGAGAGTCAGGTGGGGAAACAGGAGAGTTGGCACTCGGGGCTTTGAGGGGGAGGGGGACCAGAGCAGGTGAGGCGAGCCCCACAAGGCCGGGCAGCTTGAAAGAGGGACAGTAAGGGCGTGTGCAGCAGAAACCTGCTCAGTGGGATGAAGCAGGCTGGAGAGGGCCAGGGCAAACCCCGCAGGCTGAGGGCCGCTTTGAGGAGCTGGGGCTGCAGAAGAGGCTTCGAGCAGGGAGAGTGGACGTGGTCTGTATGAGGGTTTTTGGATATGATCCCAAAAGCACACGTAGCAAAAGCAAAAGCGGACAAAGGGGATCCTGTCCAGCTAAAGCCGCACAGCAAGGCCTCGATCGCAGTGTGAAGGGCCGCCCGGCGCCGGGGGGAGAGGTCTGCGAGCGTCCGGCTGCCGAGGGTGAGTAGCCGCTGTGGCCCCCATATGGCTTGAGCTTTCCCCGCGAGGTTCTGGTGTTGAAATTTAATTCCTGTTGGGAGGTACTAGGAGGGTGAGGACTTCATCGCTGATATTTGGAGGTGGGGCTGGTGGAAGGTTATTAGGATTACATGTGGTCAGCAGGAGCCGGGCGTGGTGGCGCACGCCTGTAATCCCAGTACTTGGGAGCTGTGATAGGAGGATCTGCAGGTTTGAGGTCAGCCTCAGCAACCTAGTGAGTCTTTCTTTCTCTCCTCCCTCCCTCCCTCCCTCCCTCCCTCCCTCCCTCCCTCCCTCCCTTCCTTCCTTCCTTCCTTTCTTTGTTTCTTCCTTCCTTCCTTCCTTTGGTACTGGGGATGGAACCCAGGAGCATTTTACCTCTGAGCTACACCCCCAGCCCTATTTTATTCTTCTTATTTTGAAACAGGGTCTCACTAAGCCACAGAGGGCTTCACAAAATTGCTGAGGTTGGCTGTGAACCTGCGATCCTCCTGTCTCAGCCTCCCAAGAACTGGGATTACAAATGTGTGCCACCATACCTGGCGAGACCCTGTTTTGTGTGTGTGTGTGGTACTGGGGATTGAACCCAGGGGCATTCTACCTCTGAGCTACACTTCGAGCCCGATTTTTATTCTTTATTTTGAAATAGGGTCTCACTAAGTTGCAGAGGGCCTCACTAAGTTAGCTGAGGCTGGCTGCAAACCTGTGATCCTCCTGTCTCAGCCTCCCAAGTACTGGGATTACAAGCGTGCACTACCATACCCGCTGAGACCCTGTTTAAAAAAAATAGGGCTGGGGTGTAGTTCAAAGGTAGAATGTCCTTGGGTTCAATCTGCAGTAACATACACCCCCCCCCCACACACACATGGTCATCAGGGCGGAGCCCCATGATTGTGTCCCAGGGATTTTATAAGAGGGAAAACAACCAGAAGACACACACACTCACCGCCTCTTGTCATGCGATGCCCCGGGCCATCTGGGGACTCTGCCAGGGAAGGCTGTCACCACACACAGCCTCTACCCTGGGCCTCTACAACCATAAGCCAAGATAAACCTCTCTTTTGTGACACTTACCCAGCCTGTTATGTCGTGTTATTAGCAACAGAAAATGGACTGACACAGTATCCAAAATATGTAAAGATCTAAAACTCAACAATAAAGAAGCAACAACTCAAATAAAAAATAACCCAGAGGTATGTGGGGAGCGAGGAAATCATCCATCATCAGGGAGATGCGAGGGGAAGCGTCTCCCTCCACAACGGCGTCACCCCCAACTCCGAGGCTCTGTGGGGTCCAGCTGTCTCAGTGGCTTTGGTGGCACTCTTGGGCACACTGGTGTCACCATCTGGCACCACACATCAGGGAGAAAGTGCTGGAAGCCATCTTGGGCCCCTGCCTGTTTACAATGTGGCGGGGCTCCTCGGCTCTCCTCTCCTGGGGGGCTGCTGTCATTTCTACCCCTCCCCAGCCTGGGGCAGAGCCCTGTCACAAAGGCCCCCCAGTCTCTCATTGCCCCTCCATTCTGTGGCCTCCAGCACCTGTCCCGGCTCTGCTAACGCATCCATCCCCAGAGCACCGGCTCTGTAGGCCTCAGCCTGCGCGGCTCTACCCGCCGGACAGGCCTGTCCCAAATTCCAATAGCAACCTCATGTGGGACATACACAGCTCCCTGGCGTGGGACATGGTTCAGGGACATTAAGAATGCCCAGAGGGCAGGTGCCTGGGTTGATTTGACTCCAGGTCTCCTGCAGGGAAGGCCCGGGCCTGGCAGTGGCGGGATGTGCAGGAAGTCGCCGGGTGGGATTTGAATTCAGGTCCCTCTGGAGCCTCTAGCTGGGACCTGCTCACCCAGGAAGCCCTGGGAGGTGGCCCAGACCTCCTGCAGGAGGCTCTTCCGCAGCCGGTCAGGATGGGAGCTACCTGGGCCCCCGGAACCGGAACCGCAGCTGGACCGCACTTTGCCACATGGCTTCCTGCGGAGCGGATCCTTTTGGCCCAGTGCAGCCGGATGAAGGCGGATACTGGGCGGTGGAGGAGGTGGGAGGGCCGAGTCCTGGCTTTCCCCCTGATTTGCTGTGTGACCAGGTTTTCTCTGATGCCTCTCTGTGCCTCATTCTTCTCGGGTGCACCGGTAGTCATCATACCTCCCCCCAGTTGTCTGGGGTGGGTGGGGGCTCAGCATTGCTATACAGTGGTGAGGTCAGGGGGTGGTGTAGGTGATATCTGACAGGCCCTGATCTCAACTGACCCGTGTACCAGTGGCAGCCAGACAGCCCAGGTCTCTGTCCTCAGGGGCTGCCCTGCTAGAAGCCCAGGCTCTGGAACTTTCTGGTGGGGGGTGGTTAAACGCCCTCTGTTGTGGGCTGAATTACCACCCTGCTCCAGTTCATATGTTGAAGTCCTAACCCCAGAACCTCAAAATGAGACTGTATCCAAAGACAGGATGTGTGTGTGTGTGTGTGTGTGTGTGTGTGTGTGTGTGTGTGTTACTGGGGATTGAACCCAGGGGCATTCTACCTCCGAGCTACACCCACAGTCCTATTTTTTATTTTTATTTTGAAACAGGGCCTCTCTAGGTTGATGAGAGTCTCACTACTTGCTGAGACTGTCCTCAAACCTGTGATCCTTAAAGACAGGATGTTTAAAGAGGTGATTGGGGTGTGGGGGCTCACGCCTGTAATCCCAGTACTTGGGAGGCTGAGAAAGGAGGATCATAGGTTTGAGACCAGTGCACTAGTAAGTTAATGAGACCATGTTCCAAAATAAAAAATTAAAAGGGCTGGAGGTGTAGCTCCGAGGTAGAACACCCTTGGATTCAGTCCCCAGTAACACACACATGATTGAGTTAAAATGAGTTACTGGGGTGGGCCCTAATCCAATCTGGCCTTTTTTTTTTTTTTTTTTTTTTTTTTGCGGTACCAGGGATTGAACCCAGGGGCGTTCTACTTCCGAGCTACACCCCCGGCCCTATTTTTTATACTTTATTTTGAAACCGGGTCTCACGAAGTTGCGGAGGGCCTCATTAAGTGGAGAGAGAGAAACAGGGAGAGAGAGAGCTGAGGCTGGCCGCGAACCCGGATCCTCCGGTCTCTGCCTCCCAAAGTACTGGGATTACAAGTGTGCGCCACCACGCCCGGCTCCAATCTGACCTTTGAGAAGAGGAAATTAGGGACTCTCAGAGGGAAGTTGATGGGAAGACCCGGGGTAAAGCCAAGCAGGGAGGCCTCAGAGCAGACCACCCCAGCCGTGGCCTCCATGGAGGAGCCCCAGCCTCCCGACTTGTGAGAAAGTACCTTGCCTTTTTATTTTTTGGCAGTACTGGGGATTGAACCCAGGGGCATTCTACCTCCGAGCTCCACCCCCAGTCCTATTTTATATTCTTAATTTTGAAACAGAGTCTCACTAAGTTGCGGAGGGTCTCACTAAGTAGCTGAGGCTGGCCGCGAACCGGCTGGCCACGAACCCGGATCCTCCGGTCTCAGCCTCCCAAGTACTGGGATTACAAGCGTGCGCCACCATGCCTGGTGACATTGCCTTTTTTTAAGTCCCAGTCTGCAGTACTCTTTTTAGAAGTCCTTGTAAACCAAGACACCCCGCAATGTGTTAATTTGCATTGGGTGGAGAGGGGGGCCGCTCCCAGGAGCCAGTAACAGAGAAGACACCAGACACCCAGTTGAATTTGAGTTTCAGATAATCCACGAACATCTACTGCACGGGACACACGTATACTAAAACATTTTGTTTATCCGAAACTCAAATCTAACTGGGCATGCTGGATTTTCCTTTCCTAGACCTCACGCCAACCCACAGAGGTTCAAGGAGACAACCACCAGCCTGCAAACCCAGAGGGGGTGAGAGCCGGGCTGCTTCCCAGGCCTGCCGTCCTTCCCCCAAATGCTTCCTGGCTCCCGCACAAACATATTTATTGGGCTTGATGGCAAACAGATTATGCTTGTCCCGGGAAGGGCAGCTCGAAAGAGAAAACCTTGAAGTCCGGGAAATAATGATGAGGGAGTTAAATTAAAGTGCATAAAACCCTCCCGAGAGATAACGTCAGGGTGAGTTACAGGCCCGATAAGGGACTGGGGGCTCGCAGAGGGGGCTCAGAAAGGTCGCCCGGCAGTACACAGAGGACCAGGAATCATAAATATGGGGCAAGATGCCCAGCCAGGGTCGCTGGGGTGAAAATATTGGGGTCATTCCAAAAACAATTATCCTGCTTGGTTTGCTCTTCAGGTCTTGTAAATCTTTCACCTTTTATAAAAGATTTCTGGAGAAAGAAGCACTTTGGAAGCTTTAACTGATTTTGTGGCTGCTTCTTGGTGGTTCTGCTAAAAGAAACAGACAAAGGGGAAAAGTCATTACCCAGCATTCTCAGGGGCACAGGGATGGACTGACGGTTTTCTTCTTATTCCCTTGGAGAATTTGGGCTGCCCTGGGGTTTGACTTACCGGAGTCTGAACACAGTTTAACAATTAATTTGCTCTGTTTTGAGTCTGGTCACAGTGGGTCTCTTGCTACCCAGTGGGCCCTGGTCTGGGGCCAACATGGCGGCTGTGTGGCAGCCATTTTGACTGTTGAGGTAGCCATCTTGGCTAATGTGGTGGTCATTCTGACTGACATAGCAGTCATCTGGAGGAGTTAAAAATGGCTAGGTAGAGCTGGCTGTGGTGGCACACGCCTGTAATCCCAGACTTGGGAGGCAGAGACAGGAGGATCGCAGGTTTGAAGCCAGCCTCACCAACTTAGTGAGGCTCTCAGCAACTCAGGGAGACCCTATTTCCAAATAAAAAATAAAATAGGGAGCCGGGTGTGGTGGCGCACGCTTGTAATCCCAGTACTTTGGGAGGCTGAGACCGGAGGATCCAGGTTCGTGGCCAGCTTCAGCTCTCTCTCTCTCTCTCTCTCTCTCTCCCTAGTAAGCCCTTGGCAACTTCGTGAGACCCGGTTTCAAAATAAAGTATAAAAAAAAAATAGGGCCGGGGGTGTAGTGCGGAGGTAGAACGCCCCTGGGTTCAATCCCCGGTACCACAAATAAATAAATAAATAAATTAATTAATTAAATAAAATAAAATAGGGCTGAGGGTATAGCTAGGAGGTAGAATGCTCCCAGGTTCAATCCCCCCACACACACGCACGCACACACGCACGCACGCACGCACGCAGGCATGCACGCACACACAATGGCTAGGTAGTTTAGGACAGAGGACTTAGGAACAGGGAGGGTTAAGAGGAACCATCTGGAGCCAGGTGTGGTGGCACACACCTGTAATCCCAGTACTTGGGAGGCTGAGACAGCAGGTTCACAGGTTTGTGGACAACCTCAGCAACTTAACAAGACTCTCAGTAACCTAGCGAGACCCTGTTTCAAAACAAAAAATAAAATAAGGCTAGGGGTGTAGTAGCTCAGAGGTAGAATGTCTCTGGGTTCAATCCTCACTAACACACACACACACACACACACACACACACACACACAAAAGAGAGAAACCATCTGTAAACAAACAAACAAACAAACAAACAAACAAAAAACAGAAGCAGGGAAGGTTAATAATATATAGGAAGCTAGGTGTGGTGGCACATGCCTGTAATCCCAGTACTTGGGAGGCTAAGATAAGAGGAATGCAGCTTCCAGACCAGTCTCAGCAACACAGTAAGACTCTCAGCAATTTAGTGAGACCCTGTTTCAAAACAAAAAATAAAAAGGGCTGAGGGTGTATCTCAGAGGTAGGAGGCTCCTGGGTTTAATCTCCAGTAACACACACACACACACACACACACACACACACACACACACACAAATATACAGAGTAGTACAAGTTAAAATGGAACTTCAGCCCATTCTGTGGCCGAATTCAGAGACTAATGGGTGTAAACAAATTCCAAAAGTAATCAGGAGGGAGGATGGAGGTGACACCAGAAGGGAGGGAGCTGGGAGAGAAAGAAAATTGGCCAATCACAGATGGGGGGTACAAATAGGGGAGTCACAAAATAGGATAAAAGCTTGTCTCCAGAGAGCTTTGATGGCAACCCTCTTGGGTCCCCTCCCCTGTGGGAGCTTCTCTATCTCTCTATTTTCCTTGGCTAAAAATAAACTTTCATACTTTTATGCTTACCCTTCTATTGTCCAGTGACTTTCATCCTTTGTTGGCACAAGACAAGGACCTGGTAAAAAAAACCCGGAGCTGGGCGTGGTGGCGCACGCTTATAATCCCAGTACTTTGGTAGGTGGAGACTGGAGGATCTGGGTTCGCGGCCAGCCTCAGCTCTCTCTCTCTCTCTCTCTCTCCCTGTCTCTCTCTCTCTCTCTCTCTCTCTAACTAGTGAGGCCCTCGGCAATTTCGTGAGACCCGGTTTCAAAATAAAGTATAAAAAAAATAGGGCCGGGGGTGTAGTGCGGAGGTAGAACGCCCCTGGGTTCAATCCCTGGCACTGCAAAAAAAACAAAAACAAAAAACACCCGGGAATCTCTGGCTTGGCTGCCGTGCCTTGAGGCTTGTGTGCCCACACAGGGCTCCTGAAGCTTGAGGTGGATCCAGGTTGTACCGGGCCTCATGCTCACCGCCGTGGCCATGTGTAGTTTTCCTACCATCTGTCTGAGCAAACCTGGGTCCAGCGCTGTGCCTCTGTTTATGCTCCAGGTAGTGGAGCAGAGGGTAAGAATTGATTCCATAATCTTTTATTGGCCCCTGTCTCAGTCAACACTCTCAGTGCTGTAATCCAAAACAACTGACCACACAACATAGAGGAAGGAAGATTTATTTGCTCACAGTTCTGGAGATTTCAGGGGTTCAGTCCATGTTAGGCTGGGTCTGCAGAGCTCAGGGCATGGGGGAGGGAGGCAGAAAGAGGGAAGGAGCAAGTCCTCTGCTTTCACATCATAGAGGCTGGAAGCAAGAGAGCACAAGCAAGGGGATTCAAGGACACAAGCACAGTTCCCAAGGCCACACCCTCAGGGACCCACCTCCTCTAGCCACACTCCACCTACCTAGGTTACCATCCAGTAAGTCCATTAAAATGGATTTATCCTCTGATGACATTACAACCCTCATGACTTGATTACATCAACTCTGAACATTAATACATGAGCTCTCTAGGGGACATTCTATATCCACACCATGATAGCACCTTGCAGACTGGCGGCTGTGCTGGATCCTCATGCATCAGGTTCAGCCAAGGGCTTCTTCCTCTTCTACGCAGCCATTTCCCAGGTTTCTCTGTCCCGCTCTGAACACACAGCCACAAAGTTGGCTCAACCTCAGACATCTCTCTCCTCTCCACTAGCTCATTTATTTCTCATGGCCCCGTAGAGGAGGGTTCATTAGTCCATTTCACAGATGAGGAAACTGAGGCTCAGGGAGGGGAAATGACTGGCCTAGTGTCATACAGATAGGGTATGAGGCAGAGCTGGGGTTTCAACCTGGATCTGCATGACTCTAGAGATGTGTTCTTCCCAGTGTCTCCACCTCTCAGACGAGAGCGATGAAGGTGCGGAGTGTGGAGTCTGCAGTCAGAGGAGACCTTGATTGAAACTTCTGCCCTGCTTCCCACGTGTGCCTCACTCTCCTTATCTCCACAATGGGCACAGTGAGAGCCCCACCCAGGGTGATGCGTCCTGCGCAGTGTGGGAGCTCCCAGCACAGGTGCAGAAGCTGGCAGAGTCCAGCAAGTGCTCTGGAGGGGTGCCTGGGGGTTGTGTGTGCATGAGAAGGAGTTTGTCCCAGTCCCCACCTGGCAACTCCCACCAGGATATCATTACTCCAGTGGAATCAATGTTTCCTGAGTGGGACTTGGAGCTCATTTGGGGTCAAGCCAGACCTAGGGGTGGGAGGGGGAGGCATGGGGATCGGGCTCATTCATTCATTCATCCATCCATCCATTCATCCATTCATTCATTCATCAAACATTACTTTGTGCCAGGCCTGCTCTGGGTGCAGGGTTACAGTAAGTAGTGAACAAGACAGACTTAAGTCCCCCAGCCCAGAGCTCACATTCTGGGGCGGGGACAGATTGGAGCCAGGGAGGCTGTTGCTCTGCGTTCCAGGAGGGCGACACCTGCAGCCTGGATAAGGACAGACCCTGAGGATGGCCATGGAAGTGTATGGGGTTCCCGAGGCTCAGAGAGGCAGAGCAGCTTGCCCCAGGCCACACAGTGAATAGGTGGTGAGCAGTGTGCCCCGGTGGGTGACATCGAACTCCCAGCCAGCACCTGACACGGCCCCTGAATGGCATCACCACCCCAAGTTCTGAGCCACCCCGGTTCTCAAAATGTGTACACATGTTTTGGCCAAAGGGGTGCCTGGGAAATGTTGCCTGTCACCCCCTTTTTGGAACACAATGCATGGTGGGGTCCCATAGGAGAGAAACAGGCTCAGCCACATTCGGGCTGCGTTTCCCAACTTCTGTGGCCTCAGGACCTTCCTGGGAACCAGGACCTGGGAACCTCCATTCTGTCAATTCACAGCTATTCAGTGAGTGTGTACTTCGTGTCTCGCACTGACAGAGCAGGCAGGTGCGTCCCTGCCCCATGGAGGGGCTGGTCTGTAGGGCACTTTCTGGGCCCTCACCCCGAGAGAGCCCTGGCTGGAAGGTGGGTGTAGGAAGCCGAGTGGTCACCTGGTCACCCCCCTTCTGTCCTGACTTCCTGCAGACAGCAAGACACCTCCCTGCAGGACCGCAGGCTGGAGGCCCGGGCGGCTGTGGCTGCCTGTCCCACCTGGCGGCTCCTCCAGAGCCCGCCTCAGCGCTCCTGGGGAGCAGTGGCAGCTGGGGGAGTGAGCGCGGACCAGGGAGTCCTGGTGGTCTTTGGGCTGGTGGCCATGGCGCTGTCCGCACCAAGGTGACAAGGAGACAGAGGAGGGGCAGTGCCAGGCAAGCCCTGGGCAGGTGGCCACCCCACCGGGATCCCCGTGCCCAGCCGCGTAGCCGCCCTGGCCGCAGGCTCTGGGAAGCCCTCTGCTGCCTTGGCGTCCAGGGCGACCGCCACTCTGCTCACGCAGCCCCTCTCCTGACACCCCAGAAACCAGAAGCTCCAGGCTGGGTAGACGCCCAGCGCAGGAGCGAGAGGCTGGGGACCCCGGCAGAGGGCTGGTCACACCCTCTGTCTCTCCCAAAGAGCCAGAGACCGTGGGCAACACTCCTTGACCTGAAGAGCCCCACCTGGATGCGCCCGTGCGTCTGTCACAGACACGACTTTGCAAATCAGGGGTGACAGGGCACCGTGTGCCAAGATGGTGGCCAGCTGCTTGGCTGTGGGAAGGGGCTGCGCGGAGACGGAGCGCCTCCTCCGGGAGCAGCCGCCAGCCCTGCCTGGCGCAGGTGTGCGGGCTGCCCTGCCTGGCACGGACGTGCCAGCCACCCGCCCGGCTGCTCACCCTCAGTGCACATGCGCACATGCGTGACTGACACACATGTACAACAAAGACAGACACACATGTGTACAACAGACACACAGGCACATGTGCATGAACTCACACACAGAACATATGTGCACACACAAACCCATACATGTGCACACACATGCTCATGACCACACACAGGCACATGCACACACACAAACTCGCACACAGGCACACAGGCTCCCACTCGAGCACACACACACGCACACACACGCTGTTTGGCCCATGGGCCTTGGAGCGAGGCCTCCGTCGCCCTTCCGGCCCGGGAGCTGCCCGGGAGGCAGGGGCATGGGGTTGGAGTGGGGACACTGCCGGCCCCTGAGTGCCCCTCCCTCGCTGGGCGAAGCCCCTCCCCCTTTAGGGCTTGTCATTGTGGAACGGTGCAACTAGCCCTGCCTTGGGGGACTTTGAAAAAAGTTTTAAAGGAAATATTTGGCCTCATGACTGGCATGTAGGCACGTCTGGCGAGGCCATCACTTTCCTGTCCCCTGGCCCTCTCCTCCACTCTGGAAGCCCCGTGGTCCTGGAGGGGCTGCCAGTCATGGTAGCACGTCCCCTGGCCACAGGGCATGGGACCCTGCCAGGCCAGTGCGGGACCTGGCCTGGGCCCCGTGCAGGCATTTGGGAGGGAAGCCCTCGGAGGCTGCCCAGCCTGGGGCAGTCTGGGGCTTTGTGCCTCGTGGAAGTGGCCCTGTCCAGAGGAGGGAATGAGGACAGAAATGGGACAACACTGTAAATTTCTTATTCTGGCTGACGACAGCCCCGATGGGCGGCCAGGGAGTGCTTCACCCACACCGCATCATTTACAGCCAGCTCCCAGGGCGCGTCCCCGTGCCATCTCCCCGGCCCCAGCAGCCCTATGAGCCAGGTTTCATTATTTCTGCCCCTATTTCACAGATGGGTCCTCGGAGAGATGCAGGGTTCACCCGAGGACCCCGGCACAGTGGCTCCTGGCAGCTCAGTCTCCAGCACACCAGGCTGGTGGGGAGTGCCCCAGGCAGGCCCCAGACCTCAGCCCAGGGGTCCTGAAGTGCCACCTGCCCCGTCCCTGCCATTCCCAGGGCCTCCGCTTGGCAGCTGGGGGCGGCGGTGTGCCCAGAGCCAGAACAGAGGCTGCAGCCTGGGCCTTGTCTGAGCACCCCTGGGGGTTCCTGATGGCTGGAGATTGAGGTCTTTTAGGGCCTGGGGCCCCCAGGGTGCAGAGAGGTCGGAATGAAAGCACTGGTTAGCACCTGGCCGAGGTTCCTTCAGCCCAGATGCAGCGCCGGGCTGGCCTGAGAGTTTCCATTCTGGGGCAAGTGTGACAAAGCCAGTCCCCAAACCCGGCTGGGCTACCGATCGCCCTGCCTTCCATTCTGGAACTCAGTGTTAGTGCATTAGCACGCAGCTTGTCTCGGGGGCTCCTCCTCTCAGGGAACCCCCTCCAGGCTGGAGGCCCTGGTCCCTGGTCACCTGCTGCCCAGGCAGGTTTCCGTGGTGCCGTCAGCAGTCACCGGGGCCTGGCCTGCCCGTGGGCCCCCTGTGCTCCCTAACAGAAAACAAGTCAACACCCTGAGACATTAAACCAGTCCTGCTGGGACTGCCAGGGCTCTGGCTGACAACTGTCACTCACATGTCACACCTGGGGCCAGCCAAGTCACAAGGAGTCACCTCTTCTGAGGAGCTGAAAGGACTGTGTTCCTCTGTATTCACTGAAAACATCTCCTGTGCGTGAGTTCTGACCTTGGGCTCATTTGGGGGCAAGGTGACAGGCTCAGACAAGCATGACAAGGCCCCCTGAGGGCAGGTGTCTGAGCCCAGGCAGTCTGGCTGCCATGGAGAACCACAGACTGCTCCCCAGGAAGGACCAGAGACTTCTGTCGCCTCCCCAAGATTCCAGGTTCAGACCAGGAGAATAACTCCCAAGATGAAGTGGGCATAGAGAATTTGGGGTAACCTTGCTTCTAGAACTTTCTCTCCTAATTTACAACCTCCTCCAGCCGTTTTCATCAACGCACATCAGCTAAGCCCTTAAAATAGTCAAGGGCTTAGAGAATGCTAAAAATTTAATGTCTGTTAAAAGGGTATTAAATTCTAAACTAAAATTTACATGGAAATATGACATTAAAATATTTTTAGCTTTCAGGAAGCTGGGGGCTGGAATGCTATAATAGAGACAAATTTTATCATTTTAAAAAGAATTAGCCTCACAGTATTTCTTATGTATTCATAGAGTTAATGCATGAAGATGTGAGACCTGCCTGGGGCGGCTCGGCTGAGGCCAGCGGAGGGGTAGGAGGAGAAGAGGACCCTGGGGGCCTTGGGGGCCCCGCCTTGACCCCGGGGCGTCCCTGAGGCTGCTTCTGAGCCCGGACGTCCTGTTGGCAGGGGAGGCCTTGGCCAGTGTGTTCTCAGCGAGTAACTGGGCAGCATGGCTCCACGGCCACCTGTCACCCGTCCCCTACTGTGCACCAGGCCTGTGCACTTTATCATATTTACTTCTCATTGAAGAAGATGGGATTCTGTCCTGCTTGTGCAGATGAGAAAAATGGCTCAGAGAGACTGAGTAACCGGTCTGGGGTCACACAGTGCAGGGAGGAGGATTTTCATTCTTTTTGCAGATTCTCAGCTCTATCATTAGTCCTGGAGCTGTTTGAACCTTCATCTGCCTGGCCATCCCTTCCTCCAGGTTCCTCAGGGCCCAGCTTCCTTTAGGCTCATCTCTTCTGGGCCCCCAGGGAAAGCTGCCTCTCCTCCGTGGGGAGAGGGAGACCAGGAGAGCTTGTGTCTGTTCCCCCGAAGCTCCAGGGCCTAGAACAGGCCGGGCTGGCCGGACGCGCTCAGCCAGTGTTGGGGCTGGGGGGAGCACACGCAGCACCCGCTCTTAGCTGCGGCTCCACGCCGGCCGGGCTGGGCGCTGGCACCGGGGTCACACGGCCTGGCCCTGCCCCCAGGGCGCTTGGCCTTTGGGGGTCTGGTGAAGCCCCCACTTCTAGGAAGGACCTTGGGAGGGGCATGCGGAGGGGGCTGGGGTGTGGCTGCCATGCACACCACAGCTTAGGGCCCCCAGGGGTTACGGGTGTCATTTATTCCCACACTGGTGCCCTCCCCTGCCTGTCGCCCGGGGCAGGGTGGTGGAGAGGTGGCTCCCTGTGGCCACCTCTCCAGCGTTGATCTGGGAACCACGGGGCTGAGCTCGTGGCCCTGGGAGAGGCGGAGAGGAGAGCTGAGACTGGTGCCTTGGGGCCCCTCTGCCTGGCAGCCAGCTGTCTGGCTGCTGGGGGTCTCCGCCAGCCTTCGGGAGCACATGGACGAGGAAGGGTCTCGGGGCAGGCAGAGCTGGGGTCCCTGACCTGGCCGCACCCCCAGCCCAGCTCTGCGCCTGGAGTCATCACAGCCAGGAGAGCGAGGGGCTGTGGGGTGAGACCCGCCCCTCTGCCCGCCAGCTGTGCCCCGTGACCCCGAGCAGCCCTCTGCCCCAGAGGCCGGGGACCAGGGGAGGCCAGGCTCATGGTGGTCACAGCTCGCGAGGGGACTGACGGACCCGCTGTCGCAGGGAGCCCCGCCTCCGAGCAGGGCCTCTCACCAGCTCCATTGTACAGATGGGGAAACTGAGGTTCAGAGAGATTAAAACAGATGCCCTCAACACCTGGCTGGACGGGGCGGGGCGGGGCGGGGATTCCTAGCTGGGGTGAGTGACTTCAGGCCATCTCTGTCCCTGGTCCTGCCGAGGCCAGTGGTGGCAGCAGGCTGCGCGGCGGCGGCTCCTCGGGCTCAGCCGGGGCCACAGCGCTGCACAGAGGGGCTGGCTCTGGCCCCAGGGGACACCCGGCCAGAGCAGCGGGGCCGCGGGCGGAAATGACCACTCACTGCGTGGCGGCCACCTCGTGGCTGCCGCACCTCCGGGAGGTCACTCATTGGCAGTTAAAAATCTATTGTGACTTGTCAGAAAAATGAATAAGCGGGCACATTATTTTTCCATTCCAGACCTCAGCATCTGTTTGTCTAATCAGGAAGGAGAGCGGGACGTCGCCGGGCGCCGCGGCGCAAGTTTCCCTCTGTCAGAGGAGTTTAAATGGGTAATGAACAGGCCGCGGTGATTTGAAATATAATCCCATTACGCTGACGAGATTACCAGCTCGGAGACTGCACAAATCACTCTCGGCGTTTATGGAGAACTCCGCCCTGCCGGGAGTTTGCATTTAAGCAGAGGTGTTTGGTGGGAACACAAGTGACAGCTTCAACTCCGGCCCTCCCCGCTGCTTTCCGGTGGCAGGCCCTTGGGGACTCACCGGCCAAGATGGGGCCCAGAGAGGCGGGGGCGTGGTGGCAGGAGGGGACCCGAGCCACCCCCTTCCTGCGGGGACTTTGCTCCCCTCTGCCTCAGTGTTCGCTTCTGTAAAATGGGGATCAGGTGGGCTTGAGGATAGGGTGCGAGGTTGATAAAACAGTAATTGTGTTAGGTGACAGCCTGATAGGAGGCGGGTGTGGGCAGTGGCAAAAGAATAGAAAGGCCACGCGTGGCGGCGCGAGCCTGTAATCCCAGTACTTGGGAGGCTGAGACAGGAGGATCGCAGGTTTGAGACCAGCCTCAGCAATTTAGCAAGCCCCTCATCAACAACTTGGTGAGACCCTGTTTCAAAAAAAAAATAAAATAAAATAAAATAGAGCTGGAGTGTAGCTCAGAAATAATAATAATAATAATAATAATAATAATAATAATGAAGGGTGGAGGGGCAGAGGCTCTGGGTTCAATTCTTAGTATCACCACATACACACACACGAAGGATAGAGAGTGCTCATGTGTGCCATGTGGCACGCGCACCTGTGGCCACACGTGACATGATTTCAGGGATCTGAGGATGTTTTTCATCTGAACAGTTATGTATTTATTTGAATGTGCACCAGAAAACACACGAGCTCCCTGAATCCACGACTGGGCAGCTATTCTTGTTTGGAATGGGGTTCGAGGTAGAGAACAGTAGTCTGACTTAATTGAAAGGAAAACATTAAATCATAGACAAGGAACTAGTTTGGTGGCTTGTGAGTGGCGACGTGGGGAAGCTCAGTGTTATCTCGTGGGGGCAGACGTTACGACTGTCTGTCACGTGAGTGAGCCTGGCCCGTGGCACGCGGGTGAAGCGGGCAGTGGCTGCGTGGCTGCTGCTCCCTCTCCAGCCCCGGGGCTCTGTGGAAGCCCGAGGAGGCGCCGGACCCACAGCTGACGTGGGGAAGGGACTGTGGTCGGTTAGGCACATCTGACCTCAAGCTTTTCTTCAGCCTGCGACCTTGCTGTCACATCCAAGAGTCTGTGCCCTTCTAGTGACTGAAAAGCAGGCACTGGCATGAAGAGAAGCTCCCCGTATTTCCTAGGGCGTCGAGGGTAGGTGTGCTCCTTTTGTTCTGTTTTTATTTTATTTTATTTTATTTTATTGTGGTACTGGGGATGGAACCCAGGGGCATTCTACCTCTGCGCTACACTCCCAGCCCTATTTTTTTTTTTATTCTTTATTTTGAAACCGGGTCTCACTAAGTTGCAGAGGGCCTCACTAAGTAGCTGAGGCTGGCCGCGAACCCGGATCCTCCAGTCTCAGCCTCCCAAGTACTGGGATTACAAGAGTTCGCCACCATGCTCGGCTCCTTTTGTTCTTTTCCTGCAGTGCTGGGGCGGAGCCCAGGGCCTCTACCGCTGAGCCTCACCCAGCCCTGGGCATGGCGATTTCTTTGGACACCCAGGCAGCTCTGGGACTCCCCAAAGCAGAGCTGTCTGTCCCTGGGTGTCCTCTTGGCACAGCTGGGCTCTGAGGCTCATCTGGGGTCACCTGTCAGGGCAGTGCCACTGGGGGAGGAGATGGCATCCAGGCCACTGGAGTAAATGAAGTGATGCAGGGACATCACAGCTGCCACCTGCCAAGTGTTTGTGCACTGGGCGCGGTGCATCTGCGCTCATTAAATCTGGATTCTAACTCAGATGGGTGGGCCTTTTCATCCCAGGCTGCAGACAGGGACACTGAGGCCCAGAGAAGCGGGTCACTTACCTGGGGACATGAGGTGGGTGAGTGTGGGGGCTTTGGTCTCAGCGGGGAGCCTGTGCTCCTGGACTGTCCACCCTAGAGGGGCCCAGTCACCTTGACTGATGAGTCCCCAGGGAGAGATGGGGTGGGGTGGACTCCATCAGGTGTCCCCAGGTCCTAGGCAGGAAGTCACGTGACACGCTCAAGTCCCAGCCAGGGCCTGAGGGGCCAGGATTCGGCTCCAGGCCTGCGACTGAGGCCTCTGGGCGCCAGCCTGGGGGGCCCGGCCTCTTCCTTCTCCTTCCTGTCTCTCCCTCCCTGCTGGAGGACAGGCTGCCCAGTGGCAGCGCCCGCAGGAGTCAGGGGCCGGGAGTCTCTGCCGGGAGTTGGGGCAGGTCCTTCCGGGGCTGCCCGGGGAGGGCCGTGGTGGGGTCCTGGGGTGCTGGGCCAGGCTGGCCGACCAGAGGCAGAGAACCCTTCCTTCTCTTCTCCCCACTCTTTGTCCTCCTTTTCCAGTCTCTGGGCTCCCCTTCTTCAGAACAAACCTCGGCCTTCAGCCTCACCCCACTGGCGACACAGAAGGTGCTGATGCCTGGGCCCAGAGAAGGGGGCCGCGCCCTCCCAGGGAAGCGGCGTGGGGCTCTATGCTCCCTTGGGCGCTGCAGAAGCCCCAGCCCATCTTCCTGGCCTGGGCTTAATGACCCACCTTGTCACAGGTGTCCTGGAGCGCCGAGAGGGAAGGAGCTTGTCAGGCACACGGTGCGCAGAGGGTCCATCTGGAAGCTGCTGGCCCCCCCGCCAGGGCTGGGAAGGCTGACTGCCCCTCAGCCTGCGCCCGCTGTCCCCTCCCGTCTCTGTTCCTTGCCGCCTGGCACCTCCCCGAGCTTGCCGGTCTCCACAGTGCTTGCTGGAGCTCACTGTGGGGTGCCACCTGCTTACCCCTTGTCTTCACGTGACTGAGGTTTCAATGACCATGTTGGGGCTTTGATCCCCTCTGTTCTGCAGCCCCTGGTCTGGGGAAATGGGGGGCCAAGGAAGCAAGTGGCGGGTTCTCAGGGACATGACAGGGGTGCGGGCCACCTGCCAGCCTGACTTGATGAAGAGAAGATGCAGGGGAAGGCGGCCTGGACGGGAGAGGGCTGGGGCCAGGCAGGGGGCGGGGCGCGAGGTGCAGAGGGCAGGCGGCGCTAGGCCCGCGCACGGCAGTCGTGGAGGTCAGCTGAGCTCGCCCAGCCTGGTCAACCGGGCAAAGCGTGGAATCTGCAGCTGGCACCCCTGGCCAGAGGCGGAGCTGCAGAGGCTGGAGGACTCACTGTGCCCAGGGCGGAGGCAGGACTAGGTGACTCCGCAGTCCTCTCAGCCCGGAGCTCCTCGCAAGCTTTGGCAAACAGAACCTCTGGGAGGCTGACTGGCTGGGCGTGACGGGGGCCGCTTAACACCCCTTAAGGGTCAGCAGAGCTCCCAGAACCCAGCGCCGTCCTGTCAGACCAGGACACGAGGCCCCAGCAGACAGCGGCTGCAAGCCACAGGGTGGCCCGCCGCAGAGGGCAGAGCCCAGTGGCCGAGACCCGCGCTGTCAGGCCTGCCGGTTGCTCTCGACGTCAGGGCGGTGAGGTGACCTGGGCCGAGTTCTCACCCCTGAAATGGAGGTAATGTCAGGACCCTCCAGAGGCCACCCTGCGCAGGCTAATGCGTGTTTATAAAGGGGTGAAGCTCTGTGCACGGTAGGCTCTCCCAAGATGGGGTGTTTGGCAGTAGCCACCTAGGCCAGGGCTCAGGGACCCCGCCCGGCCAGTCAGGCTGCCCTTGCTCTGCAGACACCCCTCCCCCAGAGTTCAGAGCCCGTGGAGAATGACTGACACTGGCTTTCTGCATCACATCGGGCAGGGCCCACATGGCGCAGGTCAGACCCGCTGGCTAGCGGCAGTGGGCCTGCGGGGTCACCTGGGTCTCACTGGGACGTGCCGAGCTCCTGCTCTGTGGGCAGTGCTGCAGAGAGCGGGAGGTGCTTGTGTCCTCGAGCTCAGGGTCTTTCTTGCCTTATGATCTAGGTATGGGTGGGGAGACGGGCTGAGGGGAAACTGAACCTGAAGTCTTGACATTTGGTGGGCCTGGCAGTGGCTACACAGGGGTCCCCTTAAGAGTTCCTCCTTAAACTGGCCATAGGTTTTAAATAGACTGAGTGTGTTATATTCAGCGATGGTACTGATGTGGTAGTTGCAGGAGGCGATGATTTCAATGTCCCCTTTGAGTGGAGGGGCCATCGGGTCTCACTCGAGACAGAAGTGGCCTGTGGTGCATCTAGATGCCCTGGGCATGCCAACCGTCAGCACCTGTCCCCCACCATCTGCAGCATTGTGCACCCAAGGCTTTAGGAATTCAAAGCAATATTCAAGAGAGGGTATTTATATGACTTTTATTTTAATATTGAATATTTCACAAGATTTAATGACCAAATTAGTCATTTACATTTTTCAAAGATATCTAAATATAAAATTGCTAAAAATTCAAATACAGATAGCAAGCTACAAATAATATTTCGTTTGTTCCCAGGGGCAGGAGTGGAAGACATTAGAAAAGACTGCTCCTGTCGGCTGACAAAGATCAGAATGAAAGAGGAATTCATTAAAACCACCCCTTGTGCAAAGAAATACACTTGACCCGGAGATGCTGCTCAGACGCACCTCGTCCTGTACAACGATTTAAAAAATGTTTAAAGTGCAGGCCCTCAGAGAGGCACCGGCCCTTGGCCCTGGCCGGGACAATACGAAAGGATGTCACCGTGGGAGGGACGCTGGCGAGGCCCGCAGAGGCATCTGGTGTGGCCAGAGGTGTGGTGTTGGGGCGCCCAGCCCCTTGCCTTTCCCACGTGGGGAGCAGCATTGTGCTCCCTCCACTCCCTCCTCCCTGGCACGGTGGACGCGGTGGCTTCTGCCCGCTCGCACAGGACAGGCACTGTACGGGGAAGAGAGAGGGAGGTGAGGCCGTTCAAAGCCGGAGGAGCAGACTTCGGGCCCATGAGACCTGCATGCAGGTCTGTCAGCTGAAACCTACGCTTGCTATTAAGAAATGGAAAAGACCACTCTGGTAGGGAGCTTGGTGCGACCTGGACGAGCCACCACCCCACTGTCCCAGTGCCCGCTGCTGAAATCAGAGGCACTGGGCGTGTTGAGACGGCTTTTTTTTTTTTTTTTTTTTGCGGTGCTAGGGATTGAACCCAGGGGCATCCTCCGAGATACACCCCCAGCCCTAGTTTTTATTCTTTATTTTGAAACAGGGTCTCACTAAGTTGCAGAGAGCCTAAGTAGCTGAGTAGCTGGCCGCGAACCTGTGATCCTCCTGTGTCAGCCTCCCAAGTACTGGGATTACAAGCGTGCGCCACCACGCCTGGCTTGAGACAGCTTTTGAGGGGGAAAATGACAGAGCCTGGGACACACAGCACTAGGTCCTTGACCCTAACTTTTAGTCAGATACTATCCTCAAAGCGAATGCACTCATTTAAACAAATGGCATAGTTAAAACTATTGACTAAGCCCTAAACATTTCTTCTGAGAAATCGAACCATAGCTTTTCCAATCTGCTGGTTCAATATGGGAACAGATTTTAAAGAGAATAACATAATCAATCCTCTACCCCAAAGAATGGTCCATCATACCAACCATGATAAAGAGTACACCTGTTTATTAAAAGGAAAAAAGAAATGTACATTTTGTTCTTTGTTTGCTTTAAGAAGTTTGATCAAGTTGCAAGGAAATGTCTGGCATGGCTATGTACATCCTCGGGCAGGGTCGTCGGGCAGTGAAGATGGCCGGCGGCACGTGGCTCTTCCAGGGGTGGTCTGGCCCCACGCACTGCGACTCAAAGCCATTGCCAACCAGGCTGCGTCCCACGGCAATGTCCCCTGTGCTCCAGCCTGGGCGCCCCCACCCCTACCCCTTCCCCGAGAGCCCAGCGAGCCTGCGCCCGCCAGCCGGGGCTGGCCTCCCCGCGCACTGCGGAGCACGGGTGGGCTCTGGGGCCACCTGGCCCTGGCAAGGAGGTTCCGAGCCGCAGCAACAGATTGAGGCTGGAGGCCAGTGTCATTGCTGCCCTGATTTCTTCTCCTTCTGGAAGCTGAAGCTTGTACGTCTGTTCAGTTTTCTTTGTTTCTGAGCAAAATAGTCGGCCCGGGCAGTGCTTGCTCGTGATTCCAGGATGTAGTTAACCTAGAAAGCAAGAGGACACAGCCGGTCACTTGCCGGCCAGCGCCTGCTGCTTGCCCAGGGCAAGGCGGGGGCGGGGGAAGGCCTCTCTGTCAGTGAGTGGTGGCTCTCCTGGTCCCCAGCCTGCACTCCCTCCTTGCTGGGAGCTGCTCCCAGAGGCTGCGTGGCTTACTGGCTCTGCTCCCCACCTGCCCCTGCAACCCGGGGCTTGCACAGGACCTCCCTTTCTGCGTCTTTTTTTTTTTTTTTTTTTGTAGTACTGAGGATTGAACCCAGGGGCATTCTACCTCCGAGCTACACCTCCAGCCAGCATCATTTTTTATTTGGAAACAGGGTCTCACTAAGTTGCTAACAGCCTAAGTTGCTGAGGCTGGCTTCAAACCTATGATCCTCCTGCCTCAGCCTCCCAAGTACGGGGATTCCAGGCATGCACCACCACACCCGGCTCCCTTTTTGCATCTTAAAGACGAAAACATCCCAGGGATGAAAAACCAAAACAAAGTTCTATATCCAGCCTCCTGCCAGCCCGGCTTGGAGTTTCCAACTACAGGACTTCCCTGATGCTCACAAGCACCCACAGCCAAGGCTCATTTGACAGAAAGGACAGTGAAGCTGGGTTCAGTATACGCTTGTGATCTCAGTGTCATGGTACAGCTCAGAGCTGGTGTGCACAGCCGGTGCTGCTGTCTCTTCCGCGCATCTTTCCGGGTCACACACGGCTCCCAGGCTGCTCCTCAGATGTGGATCCGCTCGCTGCCCGCCGTCCTCTGCCTGGGGCTTTTCGTGAACAAACACCACTTTTCTTCACCCTCAAATTTCTAAACGTTATGACTAGAAACCTGAATCTCTTGGTTAGGAGAGCAGCCACCACCTGCGCTGGCTCACTGAGGGCGACGTGTCTGTGCCCGGGGCAGGGCCTCCGCAGCTCTGGAGGCAGCATGAGATGGCGGCACAGCACAGAGCGCGCGCTCCGACACTTCCCTCCAAACTTTCTGCTCTGGTCGTCGCCAGCAGCAGGCGGCGGAGGCTGGCGTGCGGGTGCAGAAGGCCTGACACGCTCGGCCACTGCCTCGCCAAGTTACCAGCTGAGAGCAATAAATCATGAGGACTGTGGGCCGGGGGCGTGATTTGGGACGCTGCAGACAATGTATGGAAACAGGAGGTTTTATCATTCTTAATAAAAGCAATCTTTGGGTTATACTGTTTGCACACTCAGCCAATCTAGTGTTTTCAGTGTATTTTTGGCACATATAATTTGACAAAAGCATTTTAAAATGATCCTTAACAAGCCAACTATTTCCTAAATTTATTATCTTCAGTGCTTTGTGATAATCACATAGATAATTTTAATGGAAGATTAATGTAATAATCAAAAGATAAAAACGCCCTTTGGTCTGCCATTAGCTGGTTAATATGCTGTGGCTTAAAACTTGCACAATTTTATGCACTATAGAGTGTTTCACTTTCAATGCATTTTACAGCTTAAGGCATAAAAATATAGGGAGTTTTCATGGTCAATAAAGCCACAGCCTCCATCACTCGATCAGCAGAAGAACCCGATTTGAAGAGCCCAATGATTCCTTGGAGACTCAGCTCCAAGCCTGCAGAATTAGGGACCACACATGGCTTAGCTCAATTACATCTGGTGGGAAGAGGGTGGCTTCGGGATTCCTTAGAGCTGGGTTCAAGATGAGGCCCTACTCTTCTCTGTTCTGTGGCAGTGTGCCTCCGTCCCCTCATTTATAAAACGGGGACAATAATGCCTATGCTTCGCAGGGCAGTCGGAAGATTAGATAAGATAATGCACATAAAATGCCTTATATGTAGTTGATACTCAAAAAAATGGGACATTAATAATTCTACAAGGGGCAGAAGAGAATGCGATGAAGAAGGTTTGCTTGCTCTTTTTATTTTTTGTGTGTGACACTGGGGATTGCACCCAGGGACATTCTACCTCCGAGCTACACTCCCAGCCCCCTTTAAAAAAATTTTTATTTCGAAAGAGGGTCTTGCTAGGTTGCTGAGCGTCTAAGTTTCTGAGGCTGGCCTCGAACCTGCAGTCCTCGTGTCTCAGCCTCCCAGGTACCACCACGTGGGGCTGCCTGCTCTTAACAGTTGTGGGCTCTCATTTCCTCCTCTTAATTCTGGTCTATAGTTATCATTTCTTGGTAACTCCTGACACACAATCCCTGAGTCTAACCCTGACCCTGAAGAGCCTTGGATGGCGTCATTTCTGCCAACTTCGGGGATGCAGGGCTGGAACCTTGGTCCCTTGGTGCTGGCGAGGAGCTCCAAAGACACTGACCTGCTCTATGGGAATGGGGGTGAAGGCTCAGTACTTAAATCGCTGTAACAATCAGAGGTGGGGGAAGTGAAATTTAATTTTCCATGAGGACCATGATCATTAGCTCTGAGTAAATCAGGTCTCAGCACGCTGAGACTCTCCTGGAGTCTCTCACGTGATGCGATATTTCTGCAAACATTTTGGTATGAAAACAGACATTTTAGGAGAGGCGACAGGCCTCGGGGATTTTGCAGAAAAGCATCTGCTTCGAGGGAGCATTTGGTCCTGTAAGATGATTTCTCTGCACTTGATCTTCCGCAGTCTCATATTGAAGTCATAAACCTGTGTTTCTGTCATCAATCTGCTGTTGTGAAAATTATTTTGATGTCAAACACAGGATTATAATTTTACTAGAATCCTTCTCAAGTCTTGAATATTTTAATGCTGGCTATAAAAATAAGTCCAGCCCCTGACGTGGTGCTGGAATATTTCTTTACCTACTCCCCAAACACTTGGCACGGATTCCTTGGGCTGTCTCCTGACGAGCTGGCGAGTTAACTCTTAGCGTGCCCGAGGCCCGCACTCCTGGCCCGAGGCGTTCCGCTCAGGGTGGCCTCCGCCAGCAGACCACGCCGCTCTCGTCCCGGCTCCGCCCTGTCCGCTGGCAGCTGTCCTTTCTGTTCTCACCCACCACTCCTGAAAACCTTTTGCAGCCATGGGGACTCTGTCTCAAAATGTTCCTGCAAGCAATTCCATTAGGCTGAAGTCTCCCATTCACTTCCTTAGGGCAGTGCACATCTGGGGATTAGGAGCATCAGTTCTGGACTCTGCTCAGCCCAGTTCTAGTTCTGGTTCTATTCACTTACCAGAGTCACCATCCAGGGCAACTTACTTTTTTTCTTTTTTTTCTGCGGTACTGGGGATTGAACCCAGGGCCATTCTACCTCCGAGCTCCATCCCCAGCTCTATTTTTTGTTCTTTATTTTGAAAATAGGGTCTCACTAAGTTGTGAGGCCTCACTAAGTAGCTGAGGCTGGCCACGATCCCGGATCCTCCGGTCTCAGTGTCCTAAGTACTGGGATTACAAGCGTGCGCCACCACGCCCGGCTAACTTACTTTTTTTCTGAGCCACATTTTCATCTAGGTAATGGAACACTTTTCTATCTCACAGAGCTGTGACTGGACATATAAAGCTTTAGCCTGGGTCCTCCATGCTGGAGTATCTTGGTGTATTTTCAATGGAGGATAGGGTGGTGTGTGTGTGTGTGTGTGTGTGTGTGTGTGTGTGTGTGTGTGGTGTGGTGCTGGGGATTGAACCCAGGGGCGTTCTACCTCTGAGCTACACTCTCAGTTCTATTTTGTTTTTTTATCTTGAAACAGGGTCTCAATAAGTTGCCGAGGCTGGCGTGTGTGTGTGTGTGTGTGTGTGTGTGTGTGGTGTGGTGCTGGGGATTGAACCCAGGGGCGTTCTACCTCTGAGCTACACTCTCAGTTCTATTTTGTTTTTTATCTTGAAACAGGGTCTCAATAAGTTGCCGAGGCTGGCCTGGAACCTGTGATTCTCCTGTCTCAGTCTCCCAAGTACTGGGATTACAGGCATGCCACCATGCCTGGCTTCAATGGTTTTTATTTTTATTTCTACTTAATGAATGAATAATGAGTAACAGAGAGTGTTAGTACATTTGATTTGTGTCTTAGAAGCCCTTTGGTGGGCTGGGGCAGCATAAGTGATCCCCACCTTACAGGTGAGGAAACTGAGGCCTAGAAAGGTGATGTCACTAGCCAGGGTGACCCAAGTAGGGGCATGGACCCTGCTTGGTTCTAACTCCTCCTCAGCTAAAGCAGCTCTGTTTTTCTATCTGATCAGACTACCAAAGACCAGCTTCAGAAAGGACTCTTAGTTTGGAAGGGTCCTGGGCTTCGCAGCCTGAGGCACACAGAGAGCAGCCGGGCAGCACCTGGCGCTCCTTGGAAATGCACAACCCCAGGTCCTGCCCCGAAGCTATGAACCAACGAGACGCCAGGAGTCCCCACGCTCGCCTGCCTCGCCCCTTCACAGGCCGCTAAACATTTGTGTCTTTTCACCCCTTATTCAGGTCCAGCCCTCCCTGCCCCCACTCCCACCCTGTGCACACCCACGTGGCACCAGTGACCACTACTACTGCTGCCATGTGATCTTGTTTCATTCTGTCTCCCTGACGGAGGCAGAGTCTCTTGGGAGGGGCTGGCCTGTCGCTGGGGCATCTGAGCGTGTAACGTGGAAGGTGCTCAGTGAGGACGGCTGAGGTTGGTGACACACAGGCCTAGCGCGCGGTGTGTGTTTCAGACAGGCGTGAAAACCTCCTTGAGCGCGAGAAGGGCGTTTTCACAGAACCCCTGGTTTCCTCCAAGTCTGCTCCGGAGCCTGAGGAGCTCCTGACAGCACTTGGAGGAAACAGACGGTGCATAGAATAATCAGGGAAGGACCAGGTGACGGGGACGCAGGGCGGGAGGTGGCTTCAGATGAGGCGGGTGTGGAGCCGCTGGCCCGAGGCTGCCGTGGCCTGGGTGCTCACCGGCTGGGCCACCAGGAAGTGGCCTGGGCCCTCCTCTGCAAAACTGCATCCAGGAGCCAGGTCCAGTGCTGGAGGGGAGGGGCCCAGAAGGAAGCGGACCCCACTCCCTGCCCCCGGTCAAGAAGGAACACTCACCTTGAGCACGATTTCATTGACGGTAGCAGCGTCGGATTCAAAGTAGAGGTGTTTATAGTCGTGATTGCTTAGATACGTGAGTTTAAATATTGCGTGACCTGGAGAGAGAGAGAGAGAGACAGTGCTGAGGGGTCCTGGTGGGCTATCCAAAGGGAGCCCGTGTCCTGTGACAGCAATGGAGGCCGGATGGCCACGGCGCGTCCCTGCAGTGGCCGCTTTCCTCATCACAGGCTGTGTATGAAACGGACAGTATAAAAGAAAAGATGAAACGGCCAGGTGGGCCCCATCCCACTCTTGTGTGTCTTCCAGGGAGGGAGGCTCTGTGGAGCTTCTTCTATAGCATAATTACATGGAAAAGGTGGCATTTTTACGGTAGAAGGCCAATTAACCCCAAATTATTACTCTAAAAATAAAATAACAGTGCTAAAGTCAAGGAAACGAGCGAGGGAAGGAGCAGGGCCAGCAGCGACGCGCCGGGCGCTGCTGTGGAGGCCCCTGCCGCCGTCCTGCGTGGAAGCTGCTCCCGGAGGGTGGGTGGGTGCCGGCACCGTGCAGAGCTGACTGACCTCAGGGGTCAGGTCCTCTGAATGCAAATCCGACCCAGATTATCCCAATTATTTCCCATGTTCTTCCTGCCCCTTCAGAAAGCGTGGTTCTTTCCGTGGCTGCTTGGTCTAGCCTCCCGTCACTCATGTCACGCGGCTCCGCCCTACCCCGGATGTCCTTGCTCTCTGACTTGTGAGAGCGCCACCATGGACAGGACCTCACATGCCCTCCAGGTGCCCTCGTCACGTGGACCTGCCACTGAGCGTCACAGGCTTGTCACAGAAACCTGTTTCTCATTGTGCCCCACCTACTTCCCGTGCCCGTCCTTTGGGCCAGGCATACCCACCAGATTCCCTCCTCTAAGCTGAGACAGAGATGCCAACCTGCCTGACCTGGCGCAGGAACTGAGGCTGCAGACTCCTGGGTCAGCCCAGCTCATCAGCGCGTGCTGTCCTTGGGTTCTGGGGACCCCAGCGGCCTTCCAAGAAATTCTTTCTTCTTAAGCTATTTTGAAGCTGGCTTTCATTACTGGCGGCCAAAGCAGCATTGCCGAAGAGAGACAGGCTGTCGGCGCTGTGTTCCTGCCCAGGCCGGGGAGCACGGGTCCCACATCTACCAGAGGCCTCCTGCCCCGGCCCAGGAACCACCTGCCCTCATCCGCTG
Source organism: Glis glis (assembly GCA_004027185.1). NCBI lineage: Eukaryota > Metazoa > Chordata > Mammalia > Rodentia > Gliridae > Glis > Glis glis. The sequence goes on along the minus strand of PVJS01005341.1, from coordinate 5,075 downwards.
CCACGACCTCAGTGCCCGGAAGATTAACACTCAGCATCTCCTTCTAGCAGCCTCCTCACCCCTTGTCCTTTTAATTGAAGCGGCGGCTGGTCATAGTTATTAATTAATAATATATCACCCATATTACTGTAAGTTCACCTCTTTCCGGGAGAAATCTTCTTAGGGACTTTATTTACAGTAGCTAATTTTTCAGATCTCCAAAAATAAACTGATATATGTTGTACATTTGTGGCCAGAAAAGTTGAGCTGCTGGTATTTTATCCTGGAAACATTATTACAATATACTAATTGTAACTATAAATCCTATATTGAAAAAAATTAGCTAATAATTCCTGAAAAACCTCACTTTCACTCACTTGACAAATTTAGCCTGCTTCGAAATCGTGGCACGAAAATGTTAGAACTCTGCACTGGAAGCTAATCACTTTGTTAATATATAAATTACTTATTTCTGATAAGAAAGTGAGTCTCATGTCAACTGATGTGTGCACGCGCACGTGTCATCTTTCCAGGACCCATCCCAGATCACTGGAGTTTTACTGGTGACGTCACCACGTGGAGGAACAATAGATACCTTTGTTGGCCATGCTGTGACCAAGGAGAGCCATCTATGAAGGACACAGGGCTGTGAAGGACAAACAGACTCCCCCTCCCCAGGAGCCCTTACTGCTGACACCTGGCCATGACAGACACAGACTCGAGGGCCTGGGGCTAGAAAGGACCAGAAGGTCTTAGGGAGGCCTGCAGACCTGAAGCTTCGGGGTTCACTGGCCCCTCTGATAAGTGATCTCACGCACGGTCCACACCACCTGCTCCTGCTCGTCACTGACAAGACAAAGCCTCAAGATGTGGGGAGCAGGTTCGCCTGTAAAGCAGAGACACCATTAAAAAAAATCTGGTTCTTTAGGCGGAGTCAAATCCATACATGGCACGTATGATATGCAGCTTGCCCGGGCCTAGGACGCTGTCCTCCAGGGGCTCACAGAGGGGAGGCCTGCGGTTCATCTGTACAAAGTCACGTGAAAAAACAAAAAAAGAAATCACCCCAAGTCTCCGGGCAGGCCAGGTGACCCAAACCCCACTCTGTATTTTGCTGTGCCTGGGGGTATGTGCCTGTGCCTGGAGCTCAGGTGAGGGAGGGAAGCAGGTGGGAACAATATCAAGCTGTCTCCCCCAAGCCTCTGATGCGGAGGGCCTCATTAAGTAGCTGAGGCTGGCCTCGAACCTGCGATCCTCCTGTCTCAGCCTCCCAAGGACTGGGATTACAAGCGTGCGCCACCAAGTCCGGCTCCCTAGTGGGTTTTAAGCAGGGCGGTGAATAAATGGGCAAATCAAGTTTTCTGGTGTTCCCTCTGGGTGCCCTGGTGGCAGGGAGACCAGCTGCCACAGCCAAAAGGTAGAAGTATATGTGGCTTTGAGTTTGACAGGTACAAGAAGGATGCTGAAAAGGGACTGACTTGAGAACCACAGAGGTCACAGCAGCAGGACTTGGGGCCTCTTACAATAGAGTAACAGTTAATAATTACAATTCACACTTGTATAATTCATCCAGTCCAAAACCTGTATATTCAAGTGTAACAAGTTAATTGACCTCTTGCTGGAAACGAATCTGTCGATAAACACGAGTAACGTATGCCACATGGCACATTCCACCAGAAGTGTCTGGGAAGAAGGGATCACATCTGAACACTGACGGACAGAAAAAGAAGCCCGTATCACACGCTTTCTCAGCCTCAGGCTCACCCTGGGGAAGGGATGGAGAGGGCGTGAATGACCTCCTCAGCTGCAGCCATCAGGGCATCTGTCTTGGGGCATCAGAGGGAGTCGGGTGGGCAGGTCACCCTCGAACATTCCAAGCACACCAGCAGTTTCCATAGGAGAGGGGTAAGCATGGGGGTGTATTGACTCTGTAAAAATGTCAGCTGAGAAAAAAATGACGTCTCAAAGTCTAATGTTCAAGTTAGTTCAATTAACTTGCCCGGACTGTTAAATTCTGCTTGGAAATTGAGGCAAGAAAAAAGCCGGAGCTGCCGAGGGAAAAAAGGAGGAGGCTGGAGTTAGACCAGGGTGAGATCCCAGCGCGGAGCTGGGCAGGCACTGTCCCTCCAGGAGCCCAGGTATGCCAGCTGAGAAAGAGACGGCGCCTGTCAGTCATCTCGTATATACGTATACGTTGTACATACATGGACACGCACGCATCGGTCTCCTCTACTTCCCTGCATGCAGCAGGGCTCAATGGGTGGTGGTGATTTTTACAAATGCAATGGAACCAGTATTTGAAGATTAAATGCTCATTGTTTTGAAGATTTTGTTTTTAATTGGGCCTTCTCTGAACAGACTTGCTTTTATACTGCTGTCAGAATAAAATGCAATATACTGTGGTATAAATGTGGCATCTAATCACTGGTCACACACTCAGGGAGTCTCACTGAAACCATACATCTGCTTTTGAATATTGAAATGGAAATATGGATATGCAAAAATGTATTTACATTTATGTATTTTTTCAAGGCAAAGCTGATAGAATGTAACACCCAGCAGAAACTAATTAGCAGCACAAATGTCAGAAGTGGAGACGTTTGAGCTTTTGTGCTTTAATTTATCTTCTGCATTATGCATTTTAACTAAAACGCGAGACTGCACTGAAAAGTCCAGCTCCTTGGGCCAATACAGGGGAGTGGCCATCCTGGAAAGGCTGTTACCACGAGATGGCTAAGGCTAAGAGGGACAGCAACTGAGACACCTCCTGCTAAAAGCAGTGCCCTAGCTTCCTATTGCAGATCGCGGGAGAGGGCGGGAGGGGCCCCTCTAACCCCCTTGCTGGCGCTGTGGTTGGTGATGACTGGGCAGAGCTGGGGCTTCTGTACCAAGCCTACATCCATTTGTCTAAAACCCCCGGGTGTAGTCACTTGCCAAGAACACCAAAAATAAACGTGAATTTCTTTTGTTTCATTATAAAATATATTAAAAATTACTAGCAATCCAGAACACAAAGGAAAACTTTCCACACTTCACCATGAAGTCCCAACACCCGAGCCTTACAAGGACTGTACAACAAAATACAAGCTGCTGCTGCTTTTTTTTTGGTACTGAGGATTGAATTCAGACATTCTACCCCGAAAAAGAAATTTTTTTTTTTTTTTTTTGGTGCTGGGGATGGAACCCAGAGGCATTCTACCTCTGAGCTACATTCCCAGCCCTATTTTATTTTTTATTTTGAAACAAGGTCTCACCAAGTTGCGGAGGGCCTCACTAAGTTGCTGAGGCTGGCCTTGAACCTGTGATCTTCCTGTCTCAGCCTCCCAAGTACTGGGATTACAAGCGTGCGCCACCACGCCTGGCTCTCCAGCCCTTTTTATTTTTTATTTTGAAACAGGGTCTTGCTATGTTGCTTAGGCTGGCCTGAAATCTGCGACCCTCCTGTCTCAGCCTCCCTCATGTTGGGATGATAGGTGTGCGCCACCACACCCAGCATAAGCTTAATTTCTTTTAAATTTAACATTTATCAGAGCCCTGTGTCTGCTGCAACATAGTCTCCATGACCATTTCTTTCTTTTCTTCCTTCCTTCCTTTCACTGGGGATTACCCCCAGGGGTGCTCTACCACTGAGCTACACCCCTACCCCTTTTTTTTTTATTTGAGACAGGGTCTGGCTAGGTTGACCAGGCTGGCCTTGAGCTTGCAATTCTCCTGCCTCAGCCTCCCGAGTGGCTGCAATTATAGAAGTGTGCCATTGTATCTGGCCACAACAGTTTTTCCATAGCTACATTTTATTCCAATAAGTAGATGTTGTGCTATGGTTCATGCTACTAGCTCTGCTGGGCATCTGGGTTCTTTTCTTTTTTTGTAGTACTGGAGATGGAACCCAGGGGTATTCTACCTCCCAGCTCCACCCCCAGCCCAATTTTTTTAAATTTATTTTGAAACAGGTCTAAGTTGTGGAGGGCCTCACAAGTACCTGAGGCTGGCCGCGAACCTGTGATCCTCCTGTCTCAGCCTCCCATGTACTGGGATTACAAGCATGTGCCACCATACTGGCATCTGGGTTCTTAAAAAATAGCCTGTTTTATAAGAAGGCTATGAGAGACATTTTTAAGGATTAGGATTCTTTCTCAGTTCCTTTGCATCAGACATGGCTACTTTTTTTTTGGTACTAGATATTTTGAATCCAGGGACATTCTACCTCTGAGCTACACCTCCAACCCTTTTTAACTTTTTATTTTGAAACAGGATCTCTCTAAGTTGTTGAGGCTGTCCTTGAACCTGCAATCCTCCTGTCTCAGTCTCCCAAGTACTGGGATTACAGGTGTGTGGCACCACACCTGGCTACAAATCTATTTTTTTTCTGGTACTGGGGATTGAACCCAGGGGCATTCTACCTCTGAGCTACACCCCCAGCCCTATTTTTCATTCTTTATTTTGAAACAGGGTCTCACTAAGTTGCAGAGGGTCTCACTAAGTAGCTGAGGCTGGCCGCGAACCCAGATCTTCGGGTCTCAGCCTCCCAAGTACTGGGATTATAAGCGTGCGCCACCACGCCAGGCTCTACAAATCTACTTTTTAAAAAGTATCTATGCTGGGTGGGTGGCGTGTACCTGTAATCCCAGTACTTGGGAGGAGGCTGAGACAGGAGAATTGCAGGTGTAAGGTCAGCCTTAGCAACTCAGTAAGACCCTGTTTCAAAATACAATGTAAAAAGGGTTGGGAGAGATGGGCATGGTGGTACACACTTGTAATCCCAGTACTTGGGAGGCTGAAACAGGAGGATCACAGGTTTGAGGATAGCCTTAGCAAGTAGTGAGACTTTCATCAACCTAGCCAGACAGTTTCAAAATAAAAATTAAAAAATAAGCTGGGCATGGTGGCACACGCTTGTAATCCCAGTACTTTGGGAGGAGACCGGAGGATCCGGGTTCGCGGCCAGCCTCAGCTCTCTCTCTCTCCCTCTCCCTCCCTCTCTCTCTACTTAGTGAGGCCCTCCTCAACTTCGTGAGACCCAGTTTCAAAAGAAAGCATAAAAATAGGGCCAGGGGTGTAGCGTGGAGGTAGAACGCCCCTGGGTTCAATCCCCGGTA
>PVJS01005340.1:0-64563 GCA_004027185.1 Glis glis | reverse complement strand
CCGGGCGTGGTGGCGCACGCTTGTAATCCCAGTACTTGGGAGGCTGAGGCAGGAGGATCTCAGGTTCTCGCCAGCCTCAGCTACTTAGTGAGGCCCTCCGAAACTTAGTGACACTTGTTTCAAAATAAAGAATAAAAAAATAGGGCTGGGGGTGTAGCTCAGAGGTAGAATGCCCCTGGGTTCAATCCCCAGTAGTGCAAAAAAAAGGGGGGGGGGAAGCAGAGGTTTGAGGAAGGGACCTGGGGGTGGTTTCAGTGTCAGACCTTCAGAGGTGGCTCTTGAGTCCAACGAGCAAAGCCATGAACTGCCTTCCGGGTTCTCTGGTCATCTCGCCGCTGGCAGAGCCAAGGAGGCGCCACATGCCCCAGCCCTCGGGTCACTGGGCAGACGTCACTCCTTGGGTCACTCCTCGGGTCACTGGGCAGACGTCACTCCTTGGGTCACTCCTCGGGTCACTGGGCAGACGTCACTCCTTGGTTTCCCCTGGAATCATCCTCCAGGCTCCCCCGTATCAGAGAGGACTAGGTTTTCACCAGCACCTTAGCAGAGGTTGCCCCAGCATCCTCACATGGCCAGTCTGCATGTATCCTGAGTTCACCAAGCAGGTGCCCAGCATCCTCCACGTCTGCTACCCAGGTGGAGGCGCAGGCCCCTCCTGACTGGCTCCTGGTTGTGGATACCCACTGGGTGGCTTTGGTTTCTGTCCTCTGTTGGGTAGCTCGGCCTTGCTTTAGAGCTCCCTGCTGGACTCTTTACCTTTCAGCCCATTATCACCTCTGCTGGTCCTCGGCAGACTCACATGAGAGCTGCAGACATTTCGCCTCTCCACTCACCCGTGTAGCGTGGGCTGAATGGTTCCACGGCAGATGCGGTTTTCCCTTGAAGAGTATGGTGGGATAGGAGTAATAAGATTTAAGCTGGGCGTGTGGCGCACACTTGTGCCATTATCTAAAGTCCCTCTTGTGTCTTTTTTTTTTTTTTTTGCGGTACTGGGGATGTCACCCAGGGGCATTCTGCCTCCGAGCTACACCCCCAGCCCGATTTTTTATGCTTTATTTTGAAACAGGGTCTCGCTAACTTGCGGAGGGCCTCACTAAGTAGCTGAGGCTGGCCGCGAACCTGCAATCCTCCTGTCTCGACCTCCCAAGTACTGGGATTACGGGCGCGCGCCACCACGCCCGGCTAGGGGAGGTCGTTTCTAAAAGCTCCTCACAGCTTCCTATGAGAATGCGATCTGCTACGTGGCACGATGCCTCTCATCCTACCGTTTTGGCAAATAAGCTGTGCCGATGTTTTGGTGGATTTGGCGTGCGTGCGCTGCTGACGTGGTTTCCACTGCAGCACCTGTTCTCATTCCCTATTATGGTGACTGGTTGTTCATATTTAGTTGGGTAAATCCTGAACTCTCCTAAAGAGCATTGTAGAATTTGCATGGAGGTAATAGATATCAAATAAAAATAGTATTGTAAACCGAACATGGTGGCACATGCCTATAATCCCAGTACTTGGGAGGCTGAGATGGGAGGATCACAGGTTCAAGGCCAGCCTCAGCAACTTACCAAGACCCTCAGCAACTTAGCAAGACCCTGTTTCAAAATAAAAAATAAAATAGGACTGGGGTGTAACTCAGAGGTAGAACATCCCTGGGTTCAATTCCCAATGACACACACACACATACACACACAAATAGTATTGTAACCAGGTGTGGTGGCATGCTCCCATAGTCCCAACTCCTCTGGAGGCTGAGGCAGGAGGATCGTTTGAGCCCAGGAGTTCAAAGCCAACCTGGGCAATACAGGGAAATCCCCTCAAACAACAACACAACAAAGGATAGACTCGACTTACATTCTCTGCACGGAGGTCTTCTCTGCCTCAGTAGCGCGTTTTCCCCACACCCGATGTTTGGAGAAGGGACGGGCTATGAAATGATCATTGAGTACGTGCTGTTCTTGTTGGGGCCAGGGCTAATGTCTGTTGAATATCTGTCGTCTGTGGAAGCACAGTGTGCTTTGAGAAGGTCAGTAACTCGCCAGGTCTCACAGTGAGCAGGGACGACATCAGGATGCGGTCCCCACCCTGTCCATGGGACCTGCAGCCTATGGCCCTTCCCCGTCCCACTCTGCCTCTGAGCTCACCTCCCTTTGGCAGATGAATCGCAGAAGCTATCATTTGAATTAGGAAAATAAAAACTCCCAAGCCAAAATATTCTCAGCCACTTGAGAAATAAAAATAGAATCCTTGAACACTTCGCGCGCTTCAAGGACGCGGTGCAAGTTCAGCTCCCACTTAGGGCTGGATCATGCTGAGTTGCCATTAACCCCAATTAGCTCCCAGCCCTTAGTGCCCAACAGGAGCAGCCCTGGAGGCTGGGGGTTCCTCCCTTTACCACTCGAAATGCCCTCCAGGACCAGTCCAGAGAGCTCAGCTCTGTGGCTGGCATGCGGCCATCTCTGCCTAAACCCGCTCTCCTGGGCCTCATGCGCTCCGAGACCGAGAATTTTATCTTCAGTCCCCCATAGACCCCTGCATGTTGAAGGCAGTCCCTCTCAACCCTCCAACACTTGTTGCCTCGTAAGAGCTGCCTTTGTTACTCCTGTTAAATTAACAGAGAAATCTAAGCCCCCCACCACCACCCAGCCCTGGAGCAAGAAAGGCTGCATGGGGCTGCCGACCTTCCATGGTGAGATGCCAGCAGCCGACAGGTAGAGTGGAGAGAAAGCTGTTGTGCCTGGATTCTTGGTTCTTGGAAGCTCCTTGTCACTGTTCTGTGGACACCAAAAACAAACTCTCACTGTTTGTTTGTTTGTTTGTTGGTTGGGTTTTTTTTTTTGCAGTACTGGGGATTAAACCCAGGGGCATTCTACCTCCGAGCTACACCCCCAGCCCTATTTTTTTATTCCTTTTTTTTTTTTTTGCGGTATTGGGGATTGAAGCTAAGGGCATTCTACCTCCAAGCTACACCCCCAGCCCTATTTTTTTATTCTTTATTTTGAAACAGGGTCTCACTAAGTTGTGGAGAGCCTCACTAAGTAGCTGAGTCTGGCCGCGAACCAGGGATCCTCGGGTCTCAGCCTCCCAAGTACCGGGATTACAAGTGTGTGCCACCACGCCCGGCTAACTCTCACTGTTAACGGGGAATAAATATGTAGACATTTGGAAAACTGCCCACCCAGTGAGGAAGCAGCCACTGCCCAGGTAGCGTTCAGAGTGGCCAGCAGGGCAGGGCACACCCACCTTGGGTCCCAAGTCTTCTCTCAACTCCAGGATAAAGGAGCAACCCACGCACACAGCCTTCGTGCCTCCTCCACCACCTGGCATTGGTCTGCGTGGATACTGCCCCCCAGGAGGCAGGGCTGGGAGGGACCAGGACCTTCCCCTGGCTGGATCAGCACCTTCCCCTGGCTGGATCAGCAGGGTGTTTCCCACCTGTTGCAGAGGGCCATTGGTGTGCCACCCTGTGTCCTATGGGTTGGTCTGGAGATGGCGTTGCTCAGAAGGGTTTAGGAGGTCTGTCCTGCATTGTAGTCAGCACGGCATCATATCCCTCACCCCTTTCCTCCAAGAATGGAATTCCCCTTCTCCTTCCCCTTTTTTGAGAAGAGCGAAAGGAACTCTAAGTGTTGTTGAATTTCACCAAAGTTTAAGTTCCAATTAGAAGCTGCACACAGTAGCCAAATTATGGAACCAACTTAGGTATCCATCAATAGATGAATGGATTAGAAAATTATGGGATATACATACAATGGAATTCTGTTGAGCGATAAAGAACAAAATTATGTTATTTGTAGGCAAATGGATGGACCTGGAGAACATCATGTCAAGTGAGATTAGCCAGTCACAGAAAGTGAAAGGTCATATGTTTTCTCTCATATGTGGAAGCTAGGGAGTAATCAAGATACAAGAGGGGCCGGGCGTGGTGGTGCACGCTTGTAATCCCAGTACTTGGGAGGCTGAGACAGGAGGATCGCAGGTTCGCGGCCAACCTCAGCAATTTCTGAGGCCCTCCACAACATAGTGAGACCCTGTTTCAAAATAAAGAAAAAATAGGGCTGGGGGTATAACTTGGAGGTAGAATGTACCTGGATTCCATCTCCAGTACCACAAAAAAAAAAGATACAAGAGGGACTTTATTTTTATTTATTTATTTATTTTTTTTTTTTTTGCGGTACCGGGGATTGAACACAGGGGCGTTCTATCTCCGCACTACACCCCCGGTCCTATTTTTTATACTTTATTTTGAAACCGGGTCTCACGAAGTTGCGGAGGGTCTCACTAAGGGGGGAGAGAGAGAGCAAGAGCGCGAGAGAGAGAGAGTGCGCGCTGAGGCTGGCCATGAACCTGGATCCTCCGGTCTCCGCCTCCCAAAGTACTGGGATTACAATGTCTGTCTGGCTTAATACACTTTTATTGGTGCATTGTAGTCTCACGTCAACTGTAGTTCAGAGTGATAGTGACATACATGCACACAGAACTTGGTGAGGTTCCCCCGCCCCGCAGCTCCCTCCCCCTTTCCATATATGATACTGAAATTGGTATTGGTAATTTCACATATGTACATAATGTCAATTCATTAATTCTCCCTCCCCCTCCACCACCACCCTCCCCAGACCCCTCCACCGCTCCACTGGGGTTCTCCTCCATTATCTAAAGTCCCTCTTGAGCCAGGCGTGGTGGCGCACACCTATAATCCCAGTACTTGGGAGGCTGAGACCGGAAGATCACAGGTTCAAAGCCAGCCTCAGCAATTTAAGACCCTGTTTCCAAATAAAAAATAAAGTAGTGCTGGGGGTGTGGCTTAGAGGTAGAATACCCCTGGGTTCAATCCCCAACACCAAAAAAAAAAAAAAAAAGCTGCAGGCCACCCCACCTCTTCTCCACCAGAGAAAGGACAGTGACGAGCTTTGGGCTCTCCTCTTGTAAGAGAACCGGTGGCTGGCCTGACACTGAATCTGTTGTCTGCAAACAGTAGGTGTAGAAAGAACCGCTCCTGTGAAGGCCTCCCCTTCAGGTTCCTGCTCAGAGGTCACCTCTTCTGGGGGCCAAGCAGATTCACGGCAGGGTCACAGTCCACAGGGGACCCCCTCTTTGTGGGGGTCCTGGGCTATGCTACTGACGGCAGGAGCCCAGAGCCCCAGGCTCCTCCCAGATGCACTCTTTCCCCTTCACAGGAAGCAAATAGGATGCTCCCCCGAAGACTGTGGGTAAACTCAGAGCAGCCCTGTTTTGATTCAGTTTGCTCATCCTAAATTGGAACATGTTGATTTCTCTTTTTTGTAGTTTGCCATGCTAGGGATGGAAGCCAGGGCTTCGTGCATGTTGGGCAAGCGCTCTACCGCCGAGCCACATCCCCAGCCCTCTCAGTGTGGGGAGGAGGTTTTCCCCAACAGAGTGAACTGTTTTCAGGTGCACGTTTGCATGCCTGCCTGCTGTTGCTTCGCCAGCTCAGGCACTGTCTGAGGCAGGAGGGTGGTGGGGTACAAGACAAGTCAGCAAGGCTGGGGCTGTCCCATCCCCCACTTCAGAATGACACCTTTCCCCCAGGCACTCCCCCCACCAAACTCAGCGCATTCTACACATACTCGTTGATGCATGTTGATGCATTTGCATATGTGCGGAGCCCTGCCTGGGTCTGGGACAAACAGGGATGCAGTCCTTGCCTTCAAAGTGCCCACACTCTGCAAAGTCAACCCACGCAAAAGGAGCAGCTCTTCATTCCCTACAAGAATAAGTCAAGCAGTGCCGACTGTGTGCTTGGTAGTTCAGTCAAGAGCCCCCTTAGAGGGATAAAATGACTGCAGAGAAGATTGGCACTTAAGGAGAGCCTTGAAGGCAGGGCTAAAGAAGGTAAAGAGGGAAGTTCTTTGCCAGCAAGAGGGATCAGGAGGCTAAAGGCATAGGGTGAGAATTAGCCTGATGTGGGGATAGGAGGCGGCTGAGGGGAACAGCTTAACCCGCGATAGAGGCAGTGTGTGGGGCTTGCAAGAGGACCAGGGTCAGGAGCCGTCTTCTCTCTGACACCGGACCTCTCAGGTCCCTCTGCTCCTGGCCAACAAGATGGGTCATCGTCACTGTTCCAGTGACTATGCAGATGGGCCTGAGAATGCAATGAAAGCGCATGCGCCCGCACTTTGTAGATGCAAAGGGGCCTGCGGCATCGGGCGGTGACGGTATCACAGGGCAGCTTTGATGGGATGGGGGGGGGCAGCGAAAAGGACCAACAGCTAGGAAGGACAGTGGGGTTGAGAGAAGCTGCGATAGACACCAGGAAGGTGACGGGACCCAGTGATTTTGCAACCTCTTAAACTGGAGGATTTAATTTGGGATTAGCACCAAACTTAAACTTTCATTTTGTTTTTCTGGCCAGCTAAATATGCAGAGAAAGTTGGGGACAGGGAGGTAGATGCAAACTGCTGTGTTTTTGTGTTCCAATGTTGACACTCACTCCTGCCTTCCTATTGGGGACAGCTGAACAAAGGACATCAGACATTGCCAATCCTGCGTCCTTTTTGTATGTGAAGCAAGGTTAAGTTGAGTTGGAGCCTTTCTTCTGTGAGTCTGGGGTGTTGGGGGGTCAGACCACAGAAGACGGGGCTGGGGGACAGATGGTAACACAGCTCGGCCTCAACAGACCTGAGTTAAAAGTTCTTGATTTAAAGATCTGCACCTCGCCGGGCATGGTGGCACACACCTATAATCCTAGTACTTGGAAGACTGAGACAGGAGGATTGCAAGTTCGAGAGCAGCCTCAGCAACTTAGTAAGACTTTTAGCATCCTAGCCAGACCCTGTTTCAAAACAAAAAAATAAAAAGGGCTGGGGGTGTATCTCAGAGGTAGAATGTCCTTGAGTTCAATCTCCAGTACCACAAAAAAAGGAAGGAAGGAAGGAAGGAAGGAAGGAAGGAAGGAAGGAAGGAAAGATCTGCTCTCATGAGTAGCATAGCATCTGTTTCTCCCACTCAAGAGCTGGACCACTGAGTCCAGACCACTGCAGGAGGAAAGCAGAGGCTCCAGTTAGTGGCTGAGCCTTTGACCCCAGATGCAGCCTCTCAAGCAGGCATGAGCCTCTGTCTTTCAGGGCTCAGCAAAGCCACATACTGTCCAGGGAATCTCAGAGCTCAGCCCAGCCTAGACTGTGAGGCTGCCAGTGCCTTCCCCATGTCTTTCAGTCCCTGGTTCTGAAGAGCGGGTGTCCCTCCAGCCCCCAGTAGGCAGAGGGCTGGGATGCGGAATGGAGCACTCTGTTCCGTCCTTGAGTCTCCTTTCTGGCTCCTGACAGCCCCGTCCTTGGTGCACATGCAGCACATGGCTCTGTCCTGTGGGGGGCGCTGTGCTGTGCCATCTGGAGCCTTGCCTGGCCAGAGATGTAGGAGAGAAACTTGTGTGGTTTAAAGCCACCCAGGTTGTGGTAATTTGTTAGAGCAGACACAGAAATCTGATAGCGTAGGGAAGGAGTTGGAGATGGCTGGAAGTTCAGAGTCTGAGCAACTGGAGTGGACAGTGCATTTCATCTGCTTGGGGACACAGGAGGACAGGCAGTCCTGTTGAGCTGTAGACTCCAGAATGTTCTAAAAAGCCGTGGCCAAGCACTGCCTGCAGTACCTTGGGAACTGAGCTGTCTCGTGTCCATCAAGGCTCCTGCAAGACTGCCATGGGCCCTGTGGTATGCAACTAAACTCACTGACCCAGAAAGAAAGAGATTCAAGTGGCCCCACTTGCACCCTCGCGGGTCTGTCTCGGGCTTCACTCCCAGAGACCAGTCTGAAGATTTCATTAGAAATCAAAGACTTGTCCCTTTTTTTTTTTTTTAATGCTTTTGTCTGCAGCGACTGGTGTCCCTGCCTCCTGTAATGAGTGGGGCGACAAGAGTCCTTGAACAGAGACTGAGTTTGAACTGATCAATGGCATTTGAGGGTTGGAAAATTGCTCCAGAGCCAGCTAATTTATAATGTCGTATGGGCTAGACTGGAAGACCCAAGAGGATAAGCTGTCTCTTGGCTTTTTATTTCATCTTTTTTTGAGAAGGAAAGAGAAAGCACTGAGTGCCACATTTGAGCATTCAGAGATGGACTCTGCCCCCTCTAGACCATCGGGAGGCTGGGCCCATCCTTCTACCCAAGCCCCTTTCTTGAACCCAAAGACCTCGGCAGCCACCGCCATTCCTGTCTTCTGTCCTTTGTCCCACCGGATGCCCGCTCCGCGCTTGCTGAGTTCTGGCTGAGACTAATTTGCAGAGGACACCTGTGTCTTAATTAGCCCCAGCTCCAGGTCTGCATCTTCATCTGGACTCCCTCTGATGCATGAGCTCGCGGCCCGTGCAAGGGCTGCTGCTTGGCCGTCCGTGCATGTTGGCTGCGACTCAGTGGGCCCTGAACACCCCAGGTGCTCGGCCAATCTGTGCTCGTGAGCACTGAAAGAAAGAGCAGCCACCGTCTGGCCGTGGGCACCACAGCTGTCGGTCGGGTGTTCCGAAAGAGCCCTTCACTGCCAGTGCCCACTCTTGAGGGCAGACCTGGGTACGAGAACACTAAGTGGAGGTGGACCCTCATCCATACTCCTCTAGCTTCCTGTTTCCCACCGCTCGATTGGCACCCCACGTTCTCTTTGTATGTGTGTGTGGTACTCAGGATTGAACCCAGGGGCATTCTACCTCTGAGTGACACCCCCAGCCCTATTTTATTTTTCATTTGAATAGGGTCTTGCTAAGTTGCTGAGGCTGGCCTCGAACCTGCAATCCTCTTGTCTCAGCCTCCCAAGTACTGGGATTACAGGCGTGGGCCACCGTGCCCAGCTCCAGAATCACTTCTTACTCCATCTTTTGGAGATGTTTGTGCTTGGTCTCTTTACACAGGGATGCCCTCAGCAGCTAGGATTTCATCCCACAGGGTTTTACAGAATGGGGCCTCCTGTGTCCTAGGGTCCTGGCAAATATGCACCGAGGAAGAGGTCGAGGCCTCTGAGCAAGGGCCCCTGGAGGGCACCCAGGTGTCTGCAACAGCAGGATTCTCTGCCACCTTTGTTTTTATGTAGTAGAAACTTCTTTTTTGTGTGTGTGTGGTACTGGGGATTGAACCCAGGGGCATTCTACCTCCGAGCTACATCCCTAGCCCTATTTTTTGTTTTTCATTTTGAAACAGGGTCTCACTAAGTTGTGGAGGGCCTCACTAAGTAGTTGAGGCTGGCCGCGAACCCAGATCCTCCGGTCTCAGCCTCCCAAGTACTGGGATTACAAGCATATGCCACCACGCCCAGCTTGTAGTAGAAACTTCTAAGAAAATGTCCTGAGGCTCCTAACATGAGATCTGACCTTCCCTATAAGCCACCCCCAGAAGTTTTCTGGTCCCTACAGCTGGAGGCATCACAGGTCAAAGGTGAATCGCCCTAACCCCTGGGCACACCAGGAGTCCAGTTTCCTGCAGGCCACAGTTATTTGGAAACATTTGTGGCAAGTGGCTTTGTATTTATTCCTCCACCTGACATCCCCTTCTCCATCCTTCAAGAGAGAAATTCATCAGTGGAAAGTTCCCCTGAAGTGGTAATTTTCCTAAATGACTTACTGATGGTGCCGCATACAGACACGGAGGCCAGAGGTGGTGGCTGTGCGTGTTCGTTACTGCCCCCGCTCCCATTCCTGGGCCTGAGAGGCAGCGGCTGGGCTGCCCTTGCCTTTGCCAGGAGAGTCCCTTTCTCTGCCTGCCGGTCACCCCGGCCTAATGGAAATGCTTCTCCTTCTCCCTGTCCTGAACGGAAGCAGGATGGTTCTGAGGTCCCCAGCAGAAAGCCTTCTTTCCAGAAATCTCCCAGCCCTGGCGACTGCCAGGATGCCTTTACCCAGCCCAGCTAATTAGAGCCTTTTCCTTAAGCGGCACTTGGGCCCTTCTGTCATTCATTCTCACAGTGATAATGGACTTGGATAAGAGGTCGCAGCTTCTCCCACATCCTGCTCTCCTAGCGGTGGGGGCGGCGGGGGCGGCGAGGGGCGGGGCGGGCTCACCCCCTTCTGCCCGTCACGGGGACTGGCCCCAGGCTGGGCAGCTGTGATGGATTCACCCAAGTCACAAGGTGGGAGCCCGACCCCCCACCGCGGGGCTCTCTCCCACCTCCTCAGGCTTCATTCAGCGAGGCTGCCTCATCTCCAGCCAGCGTCATTAGCATTAACGTGATGAAATGGCACCTTGTAAATGTTAATAAGGTCTGAAGCCGCGCCTGCTTCCGAGTGGCAGATTGGAAATGGTACCATCGTCTTGACTCCAACGAGCAGCTTTTAATTCCTCTGCTCCCTGAGCAGCCAATTTGGCATGGAAAGCCCAACCTGCCCCGTCCCCTCCCAGCCTCCTGCGCTGCCCCCCTTCTCCCGCAAAGAGGCTCCAAACTTCCCACAGACCAGTTTTCTTAACCGCGTTTAATTTTCTCTTTAGCAAACACCTCCCCCTGTTCTCCTAAGAGAAGAGAACTGGGGGGACCAGCGCTGCAGGTGGGACCGCCTCTCTCACCAGCTCCCGTTCGCACCCCCAGACGTCCTCCCTCCACCCTTTCCAGCTGCAGCACCTTTCTTCCCTGATCCAGAACATTCCTCCAAGTGAACTGCCCCGGAAGCTGCTGGCTCCTGTTCTCCAGGTTTCCCCATCCATTTAAGTCGAAAATGTGGCTGATAGACAACGTCCTGATTAATCCTTCTCTCCAGCCCTTCAGAGGGATGTCCTCTACCGCGCTGCCCTGTCAGAGCCCCTGCGTCCCCTCCTCCCTGTGTCCTTCTTCCCGGTCACGGGGAGGGCACGTCTGGGGACTTGGGATCCTGGTCTTGCTGCCGCTTGCTAGTGGATCCTCGCTCACGGCCGGCGCAGGACTGGGCCCATGGCTCCTCCATCAGTGCTCGCTGCAGAGCATGGAGGGGGGGGGGTCCCCTGAGTGACCTTGCCTGGGAAGTACAGTAATGTCCAAATAGTGAGCGTGAGCAATGGCGGAGAGGCAGGGCTCTGGACTTCTTACCCCCCCCCACACACACACACAGCACTTGCCCGCAGTGATCCATTTGTTTTTTTGGTTTTTTTTTTTTTTGTGGTTCTGGGGATTGAACCCAAGGACAGTCTACTTCTGAGCTATACCCCCAGCCCTTTTTATTTTTTTGCAGTACTGGGGATTGAACCCAGGGACAGTCTGCCTCCAAGCTATACCCCCAGCCCTCTTTTTTATTCTTTATTTTGAAACAGGGTCTCGCTAAGTTGTGGAGGGCCTCACTAAGTAGCTGAGGCTGGCTGCGAACCCAGATCCTCCTGTCTCAACCCCCCCAAGTACTGGGATTACAAGCGTGTGCCACCACCCCCAGCTTATTTTTTTATTCTGAAACAGGGTCTCGCTAGGTTGCTGAGGCTGGTCTCAAACCTGCAATCCTCCTGTCTCAGCCTCCCAAGTACTGGGATTACAGGTGTACACCAACATGCCCGGCCCACAGTGAATCATTTGAACCTGAGGGAGCCTCCGCCAGCGCGGGTATACCAGGGCTAGTATGGGGCCTTAGCTGCGGGCAGCGGTGAGCGCGCACCCTGTCCTCTCTCAGACGACCTGCCATGCACACCTGCTTCTGCACCCCCCTCACTGCTGTTTTCGTCTCCTAGGCTATCTTCACTCTCCTCCTGGGACCTTTCACCTTCTTTGACGTCCAGAAGACCAAGTACCTGCAGATCCTGACCTCTCTCATGAGATGGATCGGTGAGTCTGAGAAACAGCTCCATTCTCTGCCCTCCTCCCTTCGTCCCTTCCTCCAGCGGTCTCTGAGAGGCTGGGCAAGCTCCCAGCGTGACTGTGTGGAGGTGGCCGCCGTGAACCCGGCTGCCTGGTCCTCCCACCTTCCCAGAGGGCGGGGAGCAGGCAGGTGCTCTGCCTGCCTTTTCTTGGTGGGGAAATTTAGTACCAAAAAGATAAATGACTTTTTTGAGGTCACATCATGTGGATGGAGCTGGGCTAGGACCCAGACTGCTGGTTCCGGGACCAGCCTCCCGCACACGACCAAGCTGGGGCCCCACTCACCCGCAGGCTGGCAATGGGCCCCCAAAGGTCTGGGCTGGGCTGCATCCCGGAGGGGGTAAGAGCGTCACCTCTGCCTTCCTGTGGATGTGCTATGTGGCATGGCCACAAAACCCAGTGGGCTGTGGCGGCAGCCACTCTGCCTCAGAGTCCTGGACCACCAGGGCGTGAAATGACACCCCGTCCACAGCGGGCTCTGACCAACCAGTGGCCATTGAGGAAGAGTACTGATGTCACCAGCGGGAGTCTGGGGGTCTCTTCCCCCCAAACCAGGTTGGCAGGAGGGAGCTTGTTTACTTCTGCTACCACTGTCCTGCCAGCCCCCGCAGGGGAGGAGCTGTTGCTCGTGCACCCAGCCTGAGTGCAGGAGGGCGTGAGGCTGCTGCTGGGCAGCTGTTGGACACTAGTTTTGCTCATTCTAAAAGCAAAGAAGGTCAAGTGTGATGGTGTATGCCTGTAGTCCTAGCTCTCAGGAGGCTGAGGTGGAAGGGTGATTTGAGCCCAGGAGCTCAAGACCAGCCTAGGCAACATTGCCCAAAAAAAGAAAGTATAAAACCCATCCCACGTTTTAAAATTATCAATAAAGCCATGCAAGGTGGCGCATGCCTGTAATCTCAGTACTTGGGAGACTGAGAAAGGAGGATCGCAGGTTCAAGGCCAGCTTTAGCAACTTAGCAAGACCCTCAGCAACACAGCGAGACCCTGTTTTAAAATTTAAAAAGGGCTGGGGTGTAGCTCAGAGGTATAATGCCCCTGGATTCAATCCCTAGTACCAAAGAAATAAAAATAAAAGCAAAGAAGGCCATTGCTGTTCTGATAGCGGAGTCTGGGCCCAGTGGGGATGTTCAGCCTCCAGGAGCTCCCCTGTCCCTGGCGTGGAGGTTCCAGAGGAGCTCCTTCTTGGCTCTCTCCCCAGCCCCCTTTCCCACCACATCCGCCCCTTCCCCACTCACCAGGACTCAGGGTATAGACCCAGCAGCAGGTAATGAAATGCTGAGGACAGTTTCTATCCGAATGACTTCCACCAAAACTGGCCTCCCCCGTCCCCTTGTTCTCCCAACTCAGCATGAGGAGCCAGCGCACACCAGAGTCCTGGCATCCTCAGCTGGAAGAACCATCCAGTCAACCTGACCCTCCCCTGCAGGAGCAGGCTCTGTAACGTGGGGGACAGGGCAGCCCCCGGAGTCGGGGGTTCACTACCGGGTAAGGCCTCCTGCACAGCTGCAAGAGGAGCAGGTCAGAGCTGGAAAGTTCTTCCTTGTCTCCAGCCATGCTCTCCAGCCTGCACCTTCTCCCCACACTGGATCTGCCCTTGTGAGGACAGGAGAACAGGACGGGGATCAGTTATGAGGCCCCGCGGGAGCACACTGTCCCCGGTGTGCACATTCAGGCTCTGCCACCCAGGAACCCGTCTTTCATCATCCAGCAACTCGAGGGAGCGGGAGGACCCGACCATACCCGGGGGAGCGGGAGGACCCCTGACCATACCCGAGGCAGCCGGAGGACCCCTGACCATACCCGGGGGAGCGGGAGGACCCCTGACCATACCCGAGGGAGCCGCAGGACCCCTGACCATACCTGAGGGAGCGGGAGGACCCCTGACCATACCCGGGGGAGTAGGAGGCCCCGGCCATACCCGGGGGAGTGGGAGGACCCCCGACCATACCCGGGGGAGCGGGAGGACCCCCGACCATACCCGAGGGAGCGGGAGGATCCCCGACCATACCCGAGGGAGCGGGAGGACCCCTGACCATACCCGAGGGAGCAGGAGGCCCCCCGACCATACCCGAGGGAGCCGCAGGACCCCTGATCATACCCAGACAGGGCAGAATCCCTGGCCTCCCCATCCATTAGGTCTAGTTCCATCCTCACCAATGGGGCGCTGTTCTCCAGCTCCAACCCAGGCTCCAAAGCCCTGCGTCGACATGACCACCCGGGAGAAACAAGAACTCGTTACTTAGAGCACCAGGGTCCCACGAGCTCGATGGATAGGAGATGTTGGGACGCAGCCTCCAAGTGCCAGAGGGACATTGTATCCGGAAGATAGGGTCAGAAACACAGGCCATCCGTGTGTGTGTGTGTGTGTGTGTGTGTGTGTGTGAGAGAGAGAGAGATACTGGGGATTGAACCTAGGGGCATTCTACCTCTGAGCTACACCCCCAGCCCTGTTTTATTTTTTCATTTTGAAACAGGGTCTCGCTAAGTTGCTGGGGTCTCACTAATTTGCTAAGGCCTGCCGCGAACCTGCAATCCTCCTGTCTCCCAAGTACTGGGATTACAGGCGTGCACCACCACACCTGACTCGTCCACCCCTCTTATTGCTCCGCTTATGTGAAGTACTGGAAAGCCCTGGCGGTCTTCAGAGAGCAGAATTTGGACAAGGATGCCCTCCCTCCTCTCCTCCCAGGCCGAATTCTGTTGCCCTGGCTCTTGTCCCTTCCTGCGGCTGAGTCTGCAACCCCGAAAGCTGCCCCTGCCCTGCCTGAGCGTGGCTCTCCTCGAGCCCATCAGTGGTGGGAAAGGGCTCATTAGGCACTGGCCCAAAAGCTGAGCTCTTTTCTGTTTCCTCCCCTGGCCTGGGAGGACAGGCGCAGGGGGCAGAGGTGGAGAGGATGCACATGATTTCACTGGTGTGATGGATTCCCCTGCCAGCCCAGGAGGGGACAGCCACCCGGATAGTGATAGTTAATAGCTTCTATGGCACCCCTGCACCTGTTGAGCGTGACAGATTCCTCTCTGCGTCTGGGGAGCAATCCATTTATCTGAAGAGGGAAGCTGGTGAAAGGGAGAGGAGGAGGCTGACGATCAATAGGTAAATAGAGGTTCGACGCGTACCCAGGTTGGGTCAGAAGCAGCTGGGGCTCCCGTCGCCAGCAGGCCCGGGGTCCTGGAAGGTGGCTGCTGAAGCCCTTGCTCCCTCTCCAGTTCCTTCTCCCCAGAATCAGGCTTACAGAGCAGAATCAGCAGCTCAGGGAGTTGAGAGAATCGACTGCCATCCCCCCCGATGGTGGCCTCGCCTGTCCCCTTGTGAGGCCACTCTGCCTCCTCTTCCTCTGTAGGGCAGCCAGCAGCTGCAGTTAGCCCAGGCACTGCAACTGGACTGTCCCCCAGGGCCCCTTCCTCCACAGGCTGCTCTGTGAAGAGGCTCCTTCCCACCCCCAGCCTGGGCCTTGGGGCCCCTCGGAGGCAGCCCCTGGAGCGCTGCAGAGCCCAGTGACAGTGGCCCGAGAGATGCTCTCAGCAGTGTTGGGAGCCTGAGCAGAGACCAGCTCGTGAAGGTCACGGGCACTTGTCTTTCAGCGGTGACATAGCTGTCTTGACAATTTGTCTTCACAGCCGTTTGCCTCTTTTCTCCCTTTGATCTGAGAGATAATCAAACGCCAGGAGTCTCTCGGGCAAACTGCTGCGGGTGACAGAGCACGGGCAGTCATTTTTCTCCATGAGAGATGCAGACCCCTGGGCTGGAAAAGCAGACCTCTCGGCGACACAGAGGCCACCCAGGAAGTAAACTAAAGCACACCAGCCAGGCCCGGTGTCCAGCTGGGGCGGCGGCACCACCGGGCATTTCTCTTGTGAGCCCAGGTCCGGGGTTTCCCTCCTCCTGTGCCCAGGCTGCAGCACACCAGGAGGGGAGGGAGGGAATAGAGGTTGTGGAATCCTCCAGAACCCCCAAGCAACCCGGCATGGGCAGCCCTGTTTGTGGGAGGGACCTCAGTGTGCCTGCTGGACGTTCACCGGTCCACTTGGAACAGGGGCGGGACCCCACGGCGGGTGTCTCTCCTCCGGCCCCAGCTCACCCCAGGCAGTTTTTCTAGAACACCTTGGAGGCAGTGATCTCAGAAGCCCCATTTGACCTCTCAAGTCTCTGCCAAGTTGTCAGCCTCCAACTCCCTTTTCATTGTGCCCCTGAAGAGCAGCTGCGTGGCCCGTCCCCTGGCACGACCCTCTCTCCCTTCCCTCCTTCCCACACCCCGCCTTCCTCTCCCCTCCCCCCAGATTACTGTGCTTCTCCAAGAGCCGGGCGGGAGCCGGGTGGCAGTAAGCTGGCTTGGGTTCCAGGAAGACAAAGGGGAAGAACAAACACCAAAGGGACCGGAAAATCATGAATAAATGTGCTAAGCCGGAAACTTTCTCGTGCTTAATTAGGAATTTGTTCTGCCATCTGTTGAAATGAGGCCAGGGGGGATCACAGGCCCCAGAGCTCTGCGAGGAGCCTCTGGCAGTTCCTCCAAGGGCTTTTGCTCTACCCTCCCCCAGCCCTAAAAGCCACCTCGATCTGCCAGCGTGGCACTTAAAGGGTTAAATGTGGGGGGCGCCCATGGTGCACACCTGTAATCCCAGTACTTGGGAGGCTGAGGCAGGAGAATCACAGGCCAGCCCCAGCAACTGAGCGAGATCCTGTTTCAAAATAAAAAGGGCTAGGGATATAGCTCGAAAGTAGCTGGGTTCAATCCCCAGTACCAGATGATGATGATGATGATGATGATGATGATGATGATGGAGGAGGAGGAGGAAGACGAGGTCTGGGAGTATAGCTGAGAGGTAGACCACTCCTGGGTTCAATCCCCAGTACCACATACACATACACACATTCAAAAAAAAGGTTAAATGTTCTTTGCAAATAGCCACTTGTCAAGCCAGGCGTGGTGGCGCACGCTTGTCATCCCAGTACTTGGGAGGCTGAGACAGGAGGATCCAGGTTCACAGCCAGCCTCAGCTACTTAGTGAGGCCTCCACAACTTAGTGAGACCCTGTTTCAAAATAAAGAATAAAATAGGGCTGGGGGTGTAATTTGGAGGTAGAATGCCCCTGGGTTCAATCCCCAGTACTGCAAAAACAAACAAACAAAAATAGCCACTTGTCTAGGGCAAACACCAGAACATGGATGATTCATTTCTTCTTTTTTTTTTTTTTTTTTTTTTTTTTTGGTGGTACTGGGGATTGAACTCCCAAGAACTGGGATTACAGGCATATGCCAACAAGCCCAGCTAGTGTTGATTAATTTCTTACATGCTGCAAGCAAGTTTTGGGGACACCAGCTCAGTCGCTCGCTCAGTTTGGGATACCTGGATTGCAAATACCTCTGAATTCATATGTACATGGAGGGTCTCGGTTTGCTGTCCCCAGCAAGTGAGACTTCCTCAGACCTTTGCACACCTCCTGGCAGCCCCCTGGGTCTCCCAGTCAGCTCCCCAGGCGGGTTCTGAGCCTAGGGCTTTGGCCGGTTCACGCTGTGCCCCTGGCCTTGCTCCCTTTGATGTGAGTCGACCACGGTGCCACTCCCACTGTGCACAGACAGACCCAGCCTCTTCCTCCAGGCTCCTGTCTGTGCGTGGCAACAAGGTCTCACCTCACCAAGCAGCTGTGAAGACACAGTAGAACAGTGTAGAAAGCATTAGCACCGGGCCTGGCACCTGAGCCCAGTAGTCAGCATCGCCCATTGTCATCTCAACCAGCCTTTGCATCCCGAGAGTGGCCTCAGGATGAACCTCCCCAGGGGCTGGCCATGAAACTAGAGATATGGCTGAGGCCGTGCCCAGGAAGAGCTGTGGCACTGAGGGTCACACCGAGTGTCCACGGTGAATCTGTATAGCTCCTCACCACACCCCAGCTGTGGTCCCCTCCCTGCGGCCCCAGCCTCCACCCCCGCCACCTCCGGGGAAGCTCAGACTGAGAGAAAGGAGAAGCAGGCCGTTCTTACAGTGGGAGAGGGGTCTCCTCTGTAGCTCCTGGCTTCCTGACAGCAGCAGGTGGATCAGGGACACCAGACAGGCAGCCAGGGCACCGGCCTTCGCACGCACAGGCTCAGCAGCCATGGCCTTAGATCCTAAGCCTAAAGCAGCTACACTGATCCTTGGACCACTCCACCCTGGATGCCTGGGGCCGGCCAGCAGGGAGCTGTCGGGCTGGAGGGGGCCCTTACTCCAGTCCTATTACTCAGCCCCCACCCCACCCCATACATGCCTCTCCCTTGGGGACACTAACAGCTGGCTCAGTTCAGGGCGCCCTGTTTGGCATTATTAAAAACCCGCTTCTTTCTAATAAAGGCTGCTCTGGAGCGCCGCCACCCTCCTCGGGCCTGGGCTGTCGAGGACCCACAGGGCTCCCTCCCCCTGCTTGTGGATTCAGAGCAGACACGCACGCATTCTTCCGTCTCTGTTCCCCTCAAAGTGGGTCAGACGCCGTCCTCTCCAGGCGCTGTGGAGGCGCTGGAGCCTGCCGCCTGCCTCGTGAAGTTGCTCGGCCCGCTCTCCCCACCCCACCCAAGTGCCCCAGATTCGTCTCCCAAGCCAGAGGGGGAGGTGGGACTCAGTGGTGGTGGAAGGCGAGACAGGGGGTCCCCAAGAGGAGACCACCACCTGGAAACAGGAGGGCTTTCCTTTTCTTTCCTTTTGCAGTACTGGGAATTGAACCCAAGGGCATTCTACCTCTGAACTACACCTCCAGCCCTTTTGATTTTTTATTTTGAAACAGGTTCTCATTAAGTTACCAGAGCTGGTCTCAACCCTGTGATCCTCCTGTCTCAGCCTCCCAAGTACTGGGATCACAGGTGTGTGCCACCATGCCCAGCTAACTTTCTGGGTTTCAACTGTCCCCAGGTCCATAACTGGTCCTTGTGTGGAGGGGTGTCTCCCAATGGGACTGCTCCAGTCTGTCACACCAGCAGCCAGGGGTCTGGTGAGCCTGGGCCATCTGCTGCCCATTGCCACCAACTGGTGTTTGAATTCTTCTACAGTCACTCAGCTGGTCCTTCTCAGAGGTCTAGGAAGGATACACCCTCCAAAAATGAAGGTGGCACACCCCTGCCCCCATCCCCGCATGCAGCCTCCTGGGTCAGCACCGCCTGCCCCATGGTCCGCAGTCCTGCCCGCCCACCCGCTTTGGGCCCGTCTGGGCTGTGTGGGGTCCATTTTCACTTGTTCTACAACCAGTGGAGGGAATCCAGCAGAATCTGTTATATGTGTTTCCCTTTGGTCTTAATTTTATTCTTGGTTTTCTAGAAGTTTCTCTGCATACACAGAGTTCAGTTTAGAGGAAAGGAACCTAGGGTTTCTGTCCTATGGCTGTTAAGATAAAATGGACGTTTAATTAACCTTTTTTGGAGAATAGCCAGCTATGAGCCAGCAGATCACACCCCGAGTCGGGACCGCCCTGAGCGTCCTGCTGGGCACCAGGCGAAGGCTGATGCTCCTTTAGCTGCACCTCTCCTCTGAGCCGCCCTCATTGTCAGCAGCTCTGATGCACATGTGGCCAAGGCATTTGCAGATCCATCCACCAGACCAGGACTCCTGTTCCACCCCTGCGATGACAGGCCAGCCGCCTGGGCGCTGACCCGGCAAGGGAGGATAAGTCCGAGACCACCCATGGCCAGTAGATGCAGGCAGCTGACCCAGTGGTGGTCGCAGGCACGGCCTGTGCGCAGGACTGGGCCGCCCTTGGGTGGGTGGACCTCAGCTCTGCAGGAGTCTGGCGGGCATGCGCAGCCGCAGAGCCACTGGGAGCCACCGCAGCTCCAGAGCTCCAGAACTTACGTTCAGGCCAGAGTAACCCAAGCGCCCTTGTCCCGGCGTCGCCTCTCCTTGCCTTGTCTTCCTTGCTCCTCTCTCCTCTGGTCTCCCTGGGCATCTAGCTCGCTGCTTGGGAGGAAGGAGCCGAGTGGCCTTCCAGGGAGGGTAACAGTGCCTGAAAGTTTATGTTTTCAGTCTCTAGGAAGGAGATTAGTCGGCCAGCAGCAGAGGCCCCAGCTCTGCCTCCCCACGGTTACAAACCGAGCTGTTCTGACAGCTTAGGAATGAAAAATGGAGACTTTGCGTCCCAGGTGCCACCTGCATGCTCCAAGGCAGGGAAAGTTGAAGGATGACAAGGCCAGAGCCCTTGACTTTGTGCTGGAGACTTGGTTGCTCCCAAGACTCAGTGTCCACCCTGCATCACCGCTGGCCCTCCTGCCACAGCAGGAAGAGGGGCGCTCCGCCTGGTCCCTCGAGGAGGAGACCTAGCTGTGGGACAGAACCTAGTTCTGGAAAGTGGATTATTTCAACTCTTCTGCTGCCAGGATGAGACATGGGCAGAGCTTGCATCCTTCAGAGACCTCAGGGGCCAGCCCGGCGTGGGAAGGAGTCCGATTGACTTTAAATCCCTTCCTTTCATGCCGGGCGTGGTGGCGCACGCTTGTAATCCCTGTACTTGGGAGGCTGAGACAGGAGGATCGCAGGTTCGCAGCCAGCCTCAGCTACTTAGTGAGGCCCTCCGCAACTTAGTGAGACCCTGTTTCAAAATAAATAATAAAAAATAGGGCTGGGGGTGTAGCTCAGAGGTAGAATGCCCCTGGGTTCAATCCCCAGTACTGCCAAAAGGAAAAAAAAAAACTCCCTTTCAGTAGAAACCAAAGTGGGTTTGGAGTGAATTGTTATAGACAGAACGCCGTGCAGCCTGAGGGCAGAGTCTCACCTGGGACCCAGAAGCACACACACACGGGGCCCCTTGTGCTCCACAAAGGGGACTCCTCCCAGCTCCCAGGCAGAGACTACGCATGGCCTGTCCTCCCAGGGCATACACAGGAGACCCACGCCTGTGCTCAGGTACAAAGGTGACAGCCAGCAAAGATGGGCCAACTTGGGCAACGAAGAACCTAGCCAGAGTGAGCACACACCCAGGTGACAATGGGGGGACACTTGGCCTTGCGTGGCCTTGGGAACGCTGGTAGGGTCGAGAGGAAGAACCAAGGATCGTTCTGGTTCATAGAGCAGGTATGAGCAGCCTCTCAGGGGTCCTCCTCACCCCCAACCCATCCCTGAGCCCCAAGGATTAGCTGACACCAGTGCCGGTGCCAAGTGTTCCTGGCAGGGGTTCTGACAGCGACTGGACCCGGGCAGGAAGGCAGGATCACCAGTGACAGCCCAGTCCCCTGCTCAGACAGGAGAGACACACAGGACGGGGCTGATGGGGTGTTTCCTGCTTGCTGAGAACTGGGCTTCTGAATGGGAAGTAAGGATTTTTTTTTTTGTATGTGTATATGGTACTGGGAATTGAACCCAAGGGCATTCTACCTCCGAGCTACATCCCTAACCCCCTTTTTTTTTTGAAACAGGGTCCTGCTAGGTTGCTGAGAGTCTCGCTAGGTTGCTGAAGCTGGTCTCGAACCTGCGATTCTCCTGTCTCAGCCTCCCAAGTACTGGGATTATAGGTGTGTACCACCACACCCGGCTTTGGACTTTCGCATTTTTGAGCCATTGCTGTGGGCTAGTTTCTGTCCACTGGCTTATTTCCTCCCCTCAGTGTCCCCAATATTATTTATCTCCATTTTTAAAGGCAATGAAACAGTTCACCCCAAGGTTTCATGGTTAAATAGCAAAGTCAAGAGTTGAACCCAAGCCGGGCATGGTGGCACACGCCTGTCATCCCAGTACTTGGGAGGCTGAGGCAGGAGGATCACAGGTTTGAAGCCAGCCTTAGCAACTTAGTAAGGCCTCTGACAATTTAGTGAGACCCTGTTTCAAAATAAAAGAATAGAATAGGGCTGGGGGTGTAGCTCAGAGGCAGAATGCCCCTGGGTTCCATCCCCAGTACCACACACAAAAAAAGAGTTGAACCTAGTGTACCTTGAAAACTTAAACTTGTTTAGATAAACAGCCACCCTCTCTCCCTCTGGACATTTCCAAGACATGACAGCTTCCTGGGACATCTCTCATACCTCTACCTGTGGGCTCCTGTCTCCTGCCCAATCTTCCTCCTTTTGGAGTTGGCCAGTCTGATTATTTAAGGAACAAATACCCAGTCACCTGCCCCTGGTTTTTGTTTTGTTTTGGTATTGAGAATTGAACCCAGGGGCATACTACTTCCAAGCTACACCCCCAGCCCTTTTTATTTTTTATTTTGAAACAGGGTCTTGCTAAGTTACTGAGGGTCTTGCTAAGTTGCTGAGGCTAGCCTCAAACCTGCATTCCTCCTGTGTCAGCCTCCCAAGGACTGGGATGACAGGCTTGCGCCACCACACTCAGCACCTGTTCCTGTTTTTAGGACTGAGAAACTGCTTGGTCCTCAGCTCAGGACCTTCAGCCCCTCCCGGCCCTCCTGATGACCCAGCTTAAGTCAGAGACAGGCGTCAGCCTGCATCCTGCAAGGACCCTGTCGCCGTGAAGGAAGAAGCTGTGCCAAGTCCTCCCCTGGACCCAGCTCTCTGCCTGCAGGGCCGGTGCCCGAGCTGGCAACGGGCACACTCTGGCCATTTGTTATCATTAGCCCTGGCATGTTGATTCTCTGCTTGGAGAAGAGAGGGTTGTCCCCTCGACAGCCACCTTGATGGATGGCCTCCTCCTTGCAAGTGCTGGAGCTGGAGAGGGAGCCACAAACGGGGCTTGGAGAACAGCCCGGGGGCTGGGGCCGCCCAAGCTGGAGCTTCCCCCAGCCTCAGAGGCATCTGAGGCTGGGATCAGAGGCCAGGGAGCTGAGGGGGCAGCTCTCCAGGAAGCAGTCCTGCCGAGGAAGGGCACAGCACAGTGACTGGCTTATGGGAAGAGCCTGGAGTTGCAACACCGGGAGGAAGTTAGTTGGGTTCACACTTGACTCTTAGAGTCTCGACTCTGAGTACCTGTGCACAGCTCGGGCTTCAGCGTGTGGTCTGAGCTTTATTGGACATAGGTCCCCCTTGTCCACCACAGCTGTGTCCCTTATCCCTTCCAGGCCCTGCTAAAGGAGGGGAGAGGGCTGGGGCTGGGGCCTCAGGGGCCGGGGCTGGTGGGCAGAGCCCTCCAGCTTCCTGCAAGGCTCTGTTCCAGCTGTCTTTTTTTATCAAGATGTCTCTCTAACTTGATGGTCCAGGACCCCAGGCCACTTCCATAGCACCCCAGGCCCAGCCAGCACCTCCCTTCTGCAGGGCAGGCCACCCTGGGCATCACAGCAGCGGGGGGGGGGGGCTATTTGTCCTTCAGCTTCTCAAGAAGGATCAGGAGCCAGGCATGGTGGCGCACGCTTGTAATCCCAGTACTTGGGAGGCTGAGACAGGAGGATCCAGGTTCGCGGCCAGCCTCAGCTACTTAGTGAGGCCCTCCGCAACTTTGTGAGACCTGGTTTCAAAATAAAGAATAAAAAATAGGGCCGGGTTCTAGCTCGGAGGTAGAATGCCCCTGGGTTCAATCCCCGGTACCACAAAAAAAAAAAAAAAGAAGGATCAGTGATCACAACTCCACCCAGGTCTTCAGTGTCTGCATGCAAATCGAGGCAGGTGACAGAGGGTCAGAGTTAGGAGACCTGGACC
Source organism: Glis glis (assembly GCA_004027185.1). NCBI lineage: Eukaryota > Metazoa > Chordata > Mammalia > Rodentia > Gliridae > Glis > Glis glis. Next base: position 41,287 of record PVJS01005340.1, on the reverse strand, counting down.
AAGGTTGGCGGTGGGAGGCAGAAGTCTTTCAAATTCCACACAGGTCATGCTTCATAGCTCCACATATCCGCAATCAATGCGCGCTGCTCAGTGGAAATACAGCACTGGCCACCCGAGGGAATTTTAATTTTTTTAGTAGCTACACTTAAAAATATAATCAGCTTCAGCAACTTAGCAAGGCCCTCTGCAACTTAGTGAGACCCTGTTTCAAAAATAAAAAATTGGCCGGGCGTGGTGGCGCACACTTGTAATCCCAGTACTTGGGAGGCTGAGACAGAGGATCCGGGTTCGCAGCCAGCCTCAGCTACTTAGTGAGGCCCTCCACAACTTAGTAAAACCCTGTTTCAAAATTAAAAAAATAAAATAGGGCTGGGGGTGGAGCTCAGAGGTAGAATGCCCCTGGATTCAGTCCCCAGTACCACAAAAAAAGTAAGTAAATAAATAAATAAATTGTCTTGGGCTGGGTGTAGCTCAGATGCCCCTGGGTTCAATCCCCAGTACCATACAAACAATTGTGTGTGTGTGTGTGTGTGTGTGTGTGTGTGTGTGTGTATAATAGCCAGGGATGGTGGCTCATATCTGTAATCCCAGCTATTCAGGAGGCTGAGGCAGGAGGATCACAGGTGCAAGGCCAGCCTGGACAATTTAACAAGACCTGTTTTAAAAAAAAATACATATACACACACACACACACACACACACACACACACACACATACACATACATATATAATCAATTTTTATCAAAAAATTTTTTAAACATGTAATCAGTAGGAAACAATTACTGGTGGGTTTGTCTTTGGTTTTGTTTTGCCTTTTGTTTGCTGGGGTCTCACTATGTTGCCCGGTCTGGTCTTGAATTCCTGAGCTCAGGTGAGCTTCTTGGATTCCCTAAAGGTGAGCATCCAAGCCCTGGACCCCAACCTCAGACACCTACTCGTCCTCCATCTGCCCCACAAGTCAGCTGCGACTCCTATGAGTCCTGGGCCCATTCGTGGCTTCACCTGCTCAGCCAGACCCTGTTCTCTTCCCGGCCCCGGGGTGAGGATACCAGGGAGGCAGGGATACTTAGGGAGGGAGGGAGAGGCGTGGGTGTTTGTTTACTCTCAGCCTCTTAAAAATCAGCATCACCTTTGCCCTTTGGCAGGCAGGCATCCAAAAGGGTGTTGGCTCGCCTGTCCTCCCTGCCAAGGAGAGCGGCTCTGAGGACAGACAGTGTGGGCCAGATGGCTCCCACACAGGCCTCTTATCTGGCTCTTGCTGGCAAAAGAAGAAGGGAGCAAGAACCTCTCTGGAAGCCAGGTGTGGTGGCACATGCCTATAATCCCAGTACTTGGCAGACTGAGACAGGAGGATCATAGATCCAAGGCCAGCCTCAGCAACTTAGAGAGACCCTCAGCAACTTAGCAAGACCCTGTTTCAAAAAAGTAAAATGGAGCCGGTAAAGTGGTGCACACTTGTAATCCCAGTACTTGGGAGGCTGAGACAGGAGGATCACAGTTTCACGGCCAGCCTCGGCTACATTGCAGATTCACAGCCAGCCTCAACTACTTAGGCCCTCCGCAACTTAGTGAGACCCTGTTTCCAAATAAAGAATTAAATAAGGCTAGGGGTGTAGCCCAGAAGTAGAATGCCCCTGGGTTCAATCCCCAACACCAAAAAAAAAAAAGTAAAAAGGGCAAAGAGTGTAGCTTTGGAGGTAGAATGCCCCAGGAATTCAGTCCCCAGTACCAAAAAAAAAAAAAAAGAGCCTCTCTCTGGAAGGTGGCATTTCTCTTCTGATCACTTTAAGAAACTGGCAGAGCCAAGCGTGGTGGCACACACCTGTAATCCCAGTACTTGGGAGGCTGAGACAGGAGGATCACAGGTTCCAGGACAGCCTCAGCAAGTAGTGAGACTCTCATCAACCTAGGGAGACCCTGTTTCCAAACAAAAAATTAAAAAACAGAGCTGAGATGTAGCCTGGAGGTAGAATGCCTCTGGGTTCCATCCTCAGTAACACACACACACACACACACACACACACACACACACACTGACATCTCATTGACTATGTGAGAGAGGATGTTGTACATAATACCACCTTGACCACACACACACACACACAGACGTCTCGTTGACTGTGTGAGAGGATGTACGTAATACCACCTTGACTGCCACAGTTGAAAGTTGCTGTCGCGCCGAGTGGAAGCTGATGTTAGTGAGGACCCACCAACCTTCCCTTGACCGTCCAACACCCGTAGACTGGCCCTGCCTCTGCCAAGGGATGGACCCATCCAGGTCCTGCGGGCAGGCGGGCAGGCGGGCAGGCGGGCGGGCAGCCCTCATGTAAGTTTTGCTTTTACCTTACCATCCCGAGAGAGGGAAGGGAGACGCCCACTGTCTCTGAGCCGGCTGCTCAGGGCTCGGAGCTGAGCCTGTTTTTGTCTCCGCTCCTGAGATAATGACCTGTCTTCGAGCCTGGCTTTCTCCCTCCCTCCCGAGGAGCTGGGGGTGGGGGAGCGGGCTGCACCTCAAGGTGAATCAGTAAGGCGAGGCCAGCTTGTAGAACTCAGATCAGCTGTCAGAAGTCTGTGCAAGCAGCAGGCCACATCGGGCAGCCAGGAAACCCCGCAGTGAGCCCCTCCTCTCCTAAACCGCAGACTCGGGGAGCAGCGCAGCCCGAAAGGTCCTTGCAGTCCCCTCTGTCACCGGGCTCCCCACCTGGTGGTTGTCTACCCTCAGACATGGACGCTTCCCGACACAGGGATCCTCCACCCCTCAGCTAACATTACCCAGTTTCCCTGGTTGTAGTTGTCTTACACCTGTTGGTATTCCTGTGCTGTCCCCCAGGTGACTCAGTGACACTCAATTTGCCTTTGTTAAATGGTGAATGGTCCTGCTGGAGCCTTGGGTTGTGTAAAACCAGCACAATTGTCTCTACATAGGCCACTGCTCAGATACTAGAGGTCTCCTGTGCCCGCGTCACCCTCCAACTGAGCCTGCCTAGGTCACCACCCTCGTGTGACCTGGTGTCAGGCCCCCACTGCCTTCCCCACCTTTGAGTCCTTCCTGGCTCCTCACACCCTGGAGAGTGACTTCCATCGTGGAATGCAGGTGGCTTCTCTGAGCCCAGCCTGTGAGGGGGACCCGCCCAGTAGCAGACCCCTACACATCTGATGGGGAAGTGCTGCGTGTCCAGGGAACACCAGCTGCTCCATCACCTCCCGGTCCACCCGAGCCTCCCACGCACCTCCCAGGTGGGCACGAGCCGGTGTGGCACGGGCGGCCAGATCCCAGACTCCAATGTGTGCTCCGAGCGCCCCCCCCCCGCCTGTGCCTCCTGGCAGTGTCTGTCGCTCACGGCCTGTCACCCTCATTTCACCTTGATTTATGAGCAGACCTAATGAGTTTTTGGAGCAGCTGTCTCCCAGGGAAGGGCGATCAATCTAGGAGATAGCTGTTGAACTCTGCTCCTCCGACAGCCAGGGGAGAGAGGCGCCAGGGACGAAGGGGTGTGGTCCCAGGAGCAGCAGGATTAGGCCTTGGGCCCCGCTCTGGACCCCTGCAGTCCCAGCCCCTGTCTGTCCCACTCCCTCCTTTCCCTCTGTCTGTCTGGTGGAACCCAGGCTTAGGGTGTACTGGTTTCTTTTGAACTCATCTCTCCGGAAGCCACTCCCCTTTCCTCTCCAATCCCAGGGGACAGCCAGCACTGCCTGCGTCCTGTCCTCATGGTGGTGGGGAGCCAAAGGGCCTGCCTGTCCTGGGGTTGGCCGGGGCTGGCCCTCAGGCCACTTCGTCTCCTGCAGGGGACGGTCCTCATCCGTGCTGGCCAGGCTGTCCTTCAGGCACATGCTCTCGTAAAGCCACCGCCCTTTCCCTGGTTTGACCGTGTGTGCCCGACCGTGCTCACTGGGGCGAGGCCAAGTTCTGCTGCTCCAGGGCCCAGGCCTGGCACACGGGGGACGCTGGTGAGATGACACTGCTTGGACATGGGGTGGTCTGGTGCGTGTCTCCTGAGCCAGGGGCTCTTCTGTGCTCCTCACGGGTGAAGTTTCCACAGGACCGTACAGGGCATGGAGGGAGGAGAGATCGCTTATGAAGACCACATGCCCACCCATGAGCCTGCCCCTCGGGTGCTTATCAGGAGCCCCCACTCCATGACGTGAACACTTGTCATCACTCCTGGAACCACCTCCCAAGAGCTTCTGGCATCTTCTTTTCACTCCTGGAGACAGCAAACATTGAGCACTCACAGGGACTCGGTTTTTGGAAATAGACGTGTGTGTGTGTGTGTGTGTGTGTGTGTGTGTGTGTGTGTGTTATTGGAGATTGAACCCCGGGGTTCAGTCTGAGCTACCTCCGAGCTACACCCCCAGCCCTATTTTTTATTCTTTCTTTTGAAACAGGGTCTCACTAAGTTGCAGAGGGCCTCACTAAGTAGCTGAGGCTGGCCACGAACTTGCGATCCTCCTGTCTCAGCCTCCCAAGTGCTGGGATTACAAGTGTGCGCCACCACGCCCAGCTTTGGAAATAGACTTTTTGATGAAGATTAGGAGAACCAGATGGGTGACTAGTCTAGGTAGTAGCATTATCCAAAGATTTTGAGCTACAGAGCTACATCTTCTTTTCTTTTTCTTTTTTTCTCTCTCTCCCTTTTTTTTTTCTTTCAGTACTAGGCATCAAACCCAGGGCCTTGCACATGCTAGGCAAGTGCTCTACCACTGAACTACATCCCCAGTCCCCCACTTTTTTTTTAAATTTTAAATAGGGTCTCACAAAGCTGCCCAGGCTGGCCTCAAACTTCTGCAACCCAAATAGCTGGGAATTACAGGCATGCGCCACCACACCCAGCAAGCAAACCATTTTCTACCCACATTTCCTACAACTTCTTAGAGGTTTAAGGCTAGGGAGGAAGGTGAGCGGAGAAACACTAGCCAGCCTGCAGGCCTGAGTGCGATAATGGAGGCCAATAGGCCACCGCCTTCTTGCCTGCTCACGGAACCAGGGGCCTGAGGTCAAGCAACAGACAGCTGGAGGATTTCTCCACTGGCCTCTTTCCAAATTCATGCCGGCCTTGGCCAGGGCCTGGAGCAGGTCCCGGTCACAGGCGGCGCACTGAATGGTAGTGGCAGAGCAGGATTTGAACCATGCCTTGCAGCGCCTTTCCTGCACAGCCGTCTGCTGCAGCCTCCTGAATATCTAACCCAGCCACCAACCCAGGGACCTGGGCTGCACCCGCCCCTGTTCCATGGCTTTGTCACCCTTCCTGGCACACAGGGCTCCACCCTCAGCCCATCTAGCCTTGCGCAGGTTCCTCCACATCCTGCCCTACTGTAGGGTGGGTCTTCCTTTAGACCTTGGCCCTGCACCCACCCCAAGAGTCTCTGGGACGAGCCAGACTGCCTGGATCCTGGGCTAGGACTCTAGGGAAGAACTAGGTCGCTTCTTCCCCTTGACTGGCCAGGGCTGGGAAGATTTGTGACACCCTGGAGCGGCAGGAGTGGCGGGACGGAGCGGGCTGTGAGAGGCAGAAACAAATCATCTTTTTTATTGGCAATTTTCACAGGCCTGTTCCTGCGCTCCTGCCTCCCCGCCCATCCCCGACAGCGCCAGGCAGTTCTGATTAAAAGTAATAGATGATTCCGTCCCCCTCCTCAGTGGAGGGCATTGTGGGAAGACACTGGCCTGGCTGCCTGTGGGTCCCAGCAGAATGACCTCTCCCAGGAGCCGGAGAGCCTGTCACACGACTGGAGACATGGCGTCACCAGCCAGGGAAGAGCCCTGAGCCTCTGCTGGGGCAGGCAGTCAGGAGCGGCCTAGCTGCACACTGTTCTCTTCTGGCTGTTCCTTCACATCACCCGCCGCTCACCAAGAAGTGTCACATGTCCCTGTGGCTCTATCTGAGGGACCAGGGCACAGGCTAGAGGGCTGTCGGATGTTCTGAACAGAGACAGAGGTTTGCAAACTCCAGAATGGAGACAGGGACACCAGTGGTCTCTGTGTGTGTTGAGTAGCTAACGGTGGGTAGCAGTGCTGGATAATCTGGATGGCAGACACAGAAAGATCTAGAAGTGCTATCTTCTCAGAGTGCCAGGAATGCTTGTCCGCTGGTTGCCCGGTTCTTCCTGAGCACGGCTGTGTGTGGTCGCTCTGCTCGACCACGTCCCGAGAGCTCACGCTCCGGAGGTCCAGCCGGCGAGCCCGTCTCCTGTGGAGGCCCGCAAGGGGGCTTCTGGACAGGGCGGCTTGGATGAAGCCAGCCCGGTCTCCATCAGCAATGAAAGCCTGATTGCTCGAGACAGACAGGGTCACAGGTCCCCTTCTGCTTCTGCAGCAAATCCTCTGTCCCCTAACTGTGGCACCAGACCCAGGAGAGCCACGTGTCGTGTGCCTCCAACTTGGTGCCAGCAGCTCAGGACTCAGCGGTCCCCGGCATTGCTCCTGGTGCCGTTTCTTCCCTGGAGTGACCATTGGTGCCCACCCCTGCTCAGGACTCCCAGCATGGCTGACACTTTGCCTTAGCATTTCTAATGTTCCCTCGGCCCAAGAGGATGTTTACTCCCAAATGCTCCCTCCATCCGTTCCCCAGACACATCCTTTAAACCAAGAGAAGGGCCGGGCGTGGTGACGCACGCTTGTAATCCCAGTACTTGGGAGGCGGAGACCGGAGGATCCGGGTTCGCGGCCAGCCTCAGCTACTTAGTGAGGCCCTCCGCAACTTAGTGAGACCCGGTTTCAAAATAAAGGATAAAAAATAGGGCTGGGGGTGTAGTGCGGAGGTAGAACGCCCCTGGGCTCAATCCCCGGTACCACAAAAACAAGAGAAGGAGGAGGAACATGAGTGCTGACCCAGCTGTGGCCTGCCAGTTAGCTGGCAGAGCCCCCGAGAGCCCCTGGGGGCTGAGGAGGAAGCCCGTAGTGCCTAGCCAGGGCCAGGCCACCCTGCTGTCACCCCAGCCCCTCCCTGCTCCCAGACTCCTCTGTTGGAGAAAGGAGTGGAGAACAGGATATGAAGGGGGATGCATGGAACATTCATAAGTTTAGTAGTGCTGGGCATGATGGCATATATATATACCTGTACTCTCAGTACTTGGGAGGCTGAGACAGGAGGATCGCAGGTTCCAGGCCAGCCTCAGCAACTTAGTGACACCCTGTTTCAAAATAAAAAATAAGCAGGGTGTGGTGGCACATGCTTGTAATCCCAGTACTTGGGAGGCTGAGACAGGAGGATCGCAGGTTCCTGGCCAGCCTCAGCTACTTAGTGAGACCCTGTTTCAAAATAAAGAATAAAAAATAGGGCTGGGGGTGTAGCTCGGAGGTAGAATGCCCCTGGGTTCAATCCCTAGTACCGCAAAAAATAAATAAATAAGTAAGTAAAATAAAGGACTGGGGGTGTGCTTAGTGGAAGAGAACCCCTGAGTTCAATCCCCAGTACCACAAAAATAAATTCAGTAGCCATGTTGACCTGCCCCAGAATGTAGCTTTGGGGCTGCATGAATCTGCATTTATAGATCCCTGCTCAGCCGGGTATGATGGCTCATGCCTATAATCCCAGCACTTGGGAGGCTGAAACAGGAAGATCGCAGGTTCGAGGGCAGCCTCAGCAACTTAGCGAGACTCTGTTTCAAATTTTTAAAAATTTTAGCCTGGTGTGGTACATGCCTGTAATCCCAGTACTTGGGAGGCTGAGACAGGAGAATCACAGGTTCGAGGACAGCCTCAGCTAGCAGTGAGACTCCCATCAACTTAGAGAGGCCTTGTTTCAAAATAAAATAGGGTTGGGGGTGTAGCTCAGAGGTAGAATGCCCCTGGGTTTAATCCTCAGTACCACACACACAAAAATCTGTTTTTAATTTTATAAAGGGCTGGGGTGTAGCTCGGAGGTAGAACACCGCTGGGTTTGATCCCCAGTGTCCCTTCCCACAGTTCCTTCTCCTGGGGCTCCAGTCCCTCCACAGGCCCCAGACTGGAAGCCATCCCAGGCAGGGTTTTTGCGTCCCGTTGGCTGACTCTCGTCTTGTATTACAGCTTTCGCCATCATGATCGTGCTGGCCCTGGTCCGCATCGGGAGGGGACAAGGAGAGGGCCACCCGCCCCTGGCCAACTTCTCAGGCGTCCGGAACCTGTTTGGAGTGTGCGTCTACTCCTTCATGTGCCAGCACTCCCTGCCGTCCCTCATCACCCCCATCTCCTCCAAGCGCCACCTCACGCGACTGGTGTTCCTGGACTACGTGCTCATCCTGGCCTTCTATGGCCTCCTCTCCTTCACCGCCATCTTCTGCTTCCAGGGTGACAGCCTCATGGACATGTACACCCTCAACTTCGCACGCTGTGACGTCGTGGGCCTGGCTGCCGTCCGCTTCTTCCTGGGCCTCTTCCCCGTCTTCACCATCAGCACCAACTTCCCCATCATCGCCGTGACGCTGCGCAACAACTGGAAGACACTCTTCCACCGCGAGGGCGGCACGTACCCGTGGGTGGTGGACCGCGTGGTGTTCCCCACCATCACCCTGCTGCCGCCCGTGCTGGTCGCCTTCTGCACCCACGACCTGGAGTCCCTGGTGGGCATCACAGGGGCCTACGCGGGCACTGGCATCCAATATGTCATCCCCGCCTTCCTGGTGTACCTCTGCCGCAGGGACATCCAGCTGGCCTTCGGCTACGGGACTGTCAACAAACACAGGTCCCCGTTCCACCACACCTTCTGGGTGGGCTTCGTGCTGTTCTGGGCCTTCTCCTGCTTCTTCTTCGTCACAGCCAACATCGTCCTCAGTGAGACCAAGCTCTGATGGCAGGATGTGCCTGGTGACCGGAGGACTGGGGGCCCCGCCCGGGCCTCCCCAGTACAGAGCAAGATTTATGTTGCCGCCCAGGACTCCACCCAGCTGCACCTGGCCTCACCCGCCGGTGCAGCTCTTTCCCCGGGCCCTCCTGCCAGGGGCGGCGTGCAGCTGCCCCCAGATTCCAGGATGCACCCCTCAGTTTTACACACACTTCTCCACCCCCCACCACTGGAGGCGGGCTCCTCCCTCTGTGCGGTGGGGGACGCGGTGCTGGCACTGCTGCTGTTTATACCGAACCCCATGTCCCTTCATCCTCCCTCCCCAGCCCCTTCCTGCGTCCTTGTCTGTCCACTCGCAGCTGCTGCTGCTTCAGAGGCGAAGCCCGGGCCCTGGCCATCCTACCCCGGCCTGCCCGTCACAGGCCTCAGTCACCAAGTACCACTCCTGCGGGAGTGCCTGGCTGGCCTGGGGACAAGAACAGGAAGTGCTAATTGGCACCGAGATCCCCAAACCGGAGCTGTGAGGGCCCTTGCTGTGGGCGCCATCTCAGGCAGCGAGCGGGCTGATGGGACATCCCTTCCTCGGGCACCGGCAGCCTGGGAGCTGGGTTTAAAGCCTGTTGCCCTGTGGCTGCCCCACTGGAGCCCTGGGGCCTCCTGGACGCTGTCCTCAGCAGCTTCTGCCCTGGGTATGTGGCACAGAGAGGACGCCATGACTCCCACCTGCAGGAGACCAGCCCACGGGCAGCAGCACTGCCAGCTGCCAGGCTCCATCCGTACACCCAGGGTACTCCCTCGGGAGTCCAGCCTCTCCCTGGCCCTGGGTGCTGTGGGTTGGGGTGGAGGGTGCCACCATTCCCATGGAAGGAGGCCAGGCTTGCAGCCACCCCCCACTGGGTCACGTGTGCACCCACCGCCTCTGCATTTTCAATGTGCCTTCTGTTCCGGGCCCTGGGGGTACCTTCCTGACCCTGGCTTGCCCCCAGCCCTGGGCCCGATCCCACCCATCCCGGAGCCCAGAGCAGCTTGCCTCGGAGCTGCCTGTCTGGGGGGGTGGGGGTCCCGGACCCTGCCCCTCCCTCTTGATTTCAGTGCCTTGCTGAGCCCTCGTGAGGGAACCTTCTCCACCTCCCTTCTGTGTCACACCATCTCTAAAGTTCACACAGTGCGACCGTGCTTTGTCCTGGGGCCAGGGGTGTGTGTAGGATTTGCAGGCAATATGGGGTCTGCAGGCGGCACCCCTCTGGCCCTGGCACCCCTGCCTGGAAGAATCCCTGGGTCATAACTGGCCTCTGCTACGAGCTACTGTCGCACTTCCGTATAGCATCATCGTCCGTTCTTGGGATAAACAGCTGCTCCTTCCCCATCTGCCATCCTGGTGTCTCCCCAGAAGGCTTTGCCCCTGGGTGGGCCAAGCCAGGATGCTGGCACCACCGTGCTGAGGCCAAGAATAAGGAAGACCTGCGCGTCCCCCTAGGCCCAGCCCTCCCTGCAGCTGCCCGGCTGTTTGCTGAGAACTCAATTAAAACATCTGTACTTACCCTTCTCCAATTACATTCCCTCTTGCTTAAGGACAAAGCAAATTAAATCATCCTGCCGCCCCCGGGCTCCAAACCAAAATTTGGAAGCAAGTTTATTAGCATCATAAAGCCCAGGTTGATTTATGTGACAATCTGGAGCCACTCACAGCAGTAGAGTCTGGTGGCTGTGTTTCCCCTCCACCTCTGAGCCCGGGCAGCCCCAGCCCTGGAGAGACTTGGCGGGAGGTGACAGGGCCCCTGATACCAAGTCGGGCCCCCCCACTACCACTGTCTGCTTTCTTTGCTCGTCTCCACTTGCTGTCTGTCTTACTAGAAGTTAGATGAGGTCACCTTCTTCCCCACTGATGACCAGGTGGGTTTGGGACGAGGGAAAGGACCCGCAACAGTAGACCTCACCACGTGCAGTAAACACGTTCACCTGTGACTTTCATATCAGCGCAGTGATGTAGGCGGAGGGGGTCAGGGGAGGACGCCCGCCCTGCACAAGGGACAGCTATCACTGGCAATCTTAAACCAGCAGCGCCCACCAGCGTCATCTGCCCAGACCAGCCCCCGGGGCAGGGCAGGTCTAGGTGGGAGTAAACCTTCGCCTTGCGCCCTGCAGAAGCACCTGACCCACCTGAGCGGCGGAGGCTGCTGAGGGCTGTGGATGGAGCAGATGGCAGGTGACAGGCGAGGCACTGCTGAGCGGTGGAAGGTGGCAGTGGGCACCAGTCCAGGTCCCAGGCCACACATCTGTGCTCACCACACGGGGCCAGGAGCAGCCTTAGCAACAGGCTGACTCCAGAGTGGAGGGGAGCACGTCTGCTCCCACCTCCCAGGAAAGCAGCAGAGGGGGCGGGGCTGGCAGTGCCTGGCCCCAGGGAGGAAAGGCTGAGACTTCAGCCTGTCCAGAGGTCGTGCCAGGCGCCACTAAAAGGCTGGAGACCTTGGAGACCAAGGTCCAGAGCTGAAGGAGAGTCCTGCCATCCTTCCCTGGGGCTGGCAGTGTCAACTGCACACTAGAGAAAGGGAGATGTAGCCACAGAGAGGGCCAGCTGTGTGCCCGGCACGGTGCTGGGTCAGACCTCTGCCTGCAAGCAGCCTCCCGATCTCTCCGTCCTTTGTGAAGTGGTACAATGGTACCCATGTGACTGATGGGTCGTGGGAACGAAAGGGTTGAGCTTAGTGCCTGGCACAAAAGTGCTCAATAAAGCTGCTATTTACTGATGCCCGCCTCCCTTGTTACTCAACAGCCATGAGCGCACTTGCAGCCCAGGATCCGGGACTCATTTAAGACCCCAGACGTCTAATTGGTTTCATAGCCTCCTAATGAGGTGAGTATCGTAACCACTGAGGCTGCGATTCAGAATCAGAAAACGGACCTGAATTCTTCAGGGTCTTAGAAGAGTGTGTGTGCGTGTGTGCATGTGCGCATGCGCGCGCTTACTGGGGATTGAACCCAAGGGCATTCTAGCTCCAAGTTATACCCCCAGCCCTTTTTATTTTTTTTGTTTTTTGAAACAGGGTCTCACTAGGTTGCTGAGAGTCTTGCTACATTGCTGAAGCTGGCCTTGAACCTACAATCCTCCTGTCTCAGCCTCCCAAGTACTGGGATTACAGGTGTGTACCACCATGCCCAGCTAGCCCTCCTCTTTCAAAGAGCAAGGCAGGGCTAGAGGGTCCTGGCCAAGGATAGCATGTGAGGCCTTTTGTGAACTCTGGTCTCCTCCCCCCACCTGTCTCCCTGGAAAAAGCTGGGGTGGACATGAGTGTGCCCCTAAAGACAGAGAAGGGGGAACGGCTAGGAACAGCACCAGGAGAGAACCAGGTCATAAGGATTTCCTACTATGAGATTAGTGACAGGGCTTCTCTTCCTGTGCCCCACAAAAAAAAGAAGAAAAAAAAAGCATTTGGGTGTCTGGGTCCTCGAGCCCTTGCTTAGGAAGCTTTCACATCCCTGGCCTCACTCCCTGTCCTCCTCCCCCCTGCCAGGCCTTCTGCCTCCCCTTGGAGGTGCAAGAGAGGCAGGGGCACCAGGCAGGAGAGAGCAGGAAACCAGGCCACACCGCTCTGAACCAGGGAGCATCCTTCCTGCATCCCCTGAGGAGCATCCTTCCTGCATCCCCTTCCCCCAGGGCTCAGTCCCCCCCCCCGCCACTAATACATTCCTAGAGTAGGAACGAGGCAGCCAGTGCCCAGCCTGCAGGCAGGAGCGGCCCCCCTCAGAGCCAGCAGCAGGCTCAGCGCCACGTTTGGCTCTTAATTATCTTTCCAGTTCTTGGTTATTAATGATCTTGGGCAGTGAGCAGAGCAGCCTAGACCTCACACCTCCTCCCAGCCTCACCTGCTACAGCCTGAGCTGAGAGCTGTATGCAAACCCTGACTCAATGTGGGGTGGGGTGCAGGGACTGGCAGCGACAATTAACCCCCTCACTACCATGGCTTTGACCAAGGTCAAATTTGCTTCCCAACCCTGACCTCAGCACTCACCTAGACTTACACACCCCACCTGTTGAGCCCCGGATCCTGGTTCTGCCTCCAACCCATGAAAACGCATAGGGCAGAGAAGGTGAACCTGACTGTGATGTACAGGGCCACCCATTCTTGGGGTGGTCAGACTCTCTGGCCACCAGTGAAGGTGTATCCCACCCTACCATCTTAGCTGTTCTCACCCCAAAGCAAAAAGGTTCGTGGCCCCCACCCAAGCAACGGGGTCTTTGGAGACTGAAGAGGGAACCCAGCTTCCTGGGCACCTGCTGTGGGAGAGGGCACTGGGCAGAGATTCAGTGGTCTCTGCATCCAGCATGGCCCCTCCCCGGTTTCCTTCCTTTCTGTTGCGTGCAATTAATTTGTGCCCAGCCTCCACCCAACCTGTTGAGGACAGCCAGGCCTCTGCCTCTGCATCCTCCGCAGTCAAGAAAGGGTCTGAGGGAATCGGTGCCGGCCATGTTTGTGGAACAAATAGGGTGAATGCTTCCTCGCTTCATGGAGTCATTGTGGGGGATAAATGTAATCGCAGATGCAAAAACACTGAAGACTATAAACAAGAGCCACCTTTTCAGTTGGTCCAGAGCTAATGACTTGTGACAGGGAAAGGAGGTCAGCTGGGAGCTCCAGAGGGAGGATGGAGGGCCAGAGCCATGGGCGGATTCTCCCACCTGAGAAGTCCTGGCACGGGTGAGGCTGAGCCTTGCCTGACCTGGATGCCAGCTGGGCCAGGCTTCCAGAGCCACGGGGCAAATGCAGCCAGCCAGGGCTCGGGCAAGCCTGCCAGGCTCCCCACAACAGACCTTCCACGGCCTTTCCCACCCTGACACTGTCAGATTCCCAGGTGGGCCCTGGCAGAGTGAGACAGCCACAGCCCCTGGCACACACCTCCCTTTTCAAGGAGACTGAGAGATGAACTCCATCCATCACCACCAGCACCTCCATGCTGAGCACATTTGTCACACCCAGCACCAGGTTGGGTGGAGTTGGCAGTGAATACCAAGTGGTTTCTACTGCCCAGAGCCCCTCCCTCAGTCTCACCTGCTCCCCACATCCCTCCCGAACACTACTGAGGGAGCTGCCCACCTGCTCCATGCAGATGCCCCACTAGGGATACTCCCATGATGCTCCTGTTGCCTACAGGCTGTGGTGCGCCCTCCAGGATGCAGAATGAGTCAGCCAGGACCACTGGGTTGTAAAAGGTTGGTTTAATATCCCAGTTCTCAGATGAGAAGAAACTCCAGCCAGGCAGAGCAAGGGGCAGGATGGTCCTACCCCAACCCCCAGTTCCAGCCTCCATGCCCCCACACCAAGGCCACAGCAGCTATGACCAGGAACTGGCTAACACCAGGGCAGGGACACCCTCTGGGGTCCTCCTGCTCCCTGTGACTCCATGCTGGGTGAACAGGACTTTGCACGATGAGGGGACAGCAACAGCCCAGCCCACACCAGGACTTGGGCCTGCTGAGGTCACAGAGTTGGCCATGGAAGACACCGTTTGCCACTGGGGTCCCATGGCCAAAGTATCAAGGTAGAAGCCAGAGAAGCCCAAGCCTGCCTGCTCTCTAACCCTGGCAGTGTCAGGAACCAGAGAGGCTGGCACCTCACACCTCTGACTCCAGGCTGGAGATCCGCCTCCAGGTGCAGGGTCGCGGGCAGCCTTTCTCCCCGCAGGCTCCCTTGCTGACCTCTTCCAGCGCCCCGCTGTCCTTGTAGCTTTTGCTCAGCCCCAGGGTCCTGCCCCTGTGGGCTGGAGGCTCCCAGGCCCCAGTGAGCCAGGGGCCATGGCTGGCGCAGGGCGGAAGGTGAGGGCAGACCGGCCCCCAGCAAAACGGCAGGTGGGCATGGGCGTGCAGGCATACGTGCTGCCTGGGCTGCCAGGCAGGGACCCCGGCCAGCACGCCCTCCTGGCAGACCTCCCGGTAGGATGGCAGCCGCATCGACTGTGCCTGCGTCAAGCGCCTGCAGGCCGGCCTGCTGTTGGGGCAGGTGCAAGCGCGGCCCGTGCACCCGGCGGGCAGCGAGTTGGGCCGAACGAAGGCCTCGGCCACCGAGCTGGGCAGGGAAGCGTGGCGCGGGCGCGGGCCCCGGGCCCAGGCGGCGCGCAGCAGGGCCTCCCGCCGGGCCAGCTGCTCAGGCCCGAGCAGCGGCAGGTCATCCGGCTCCGGGGGCTCCGGGAAGAGAGGGAGGAAGGGGCGCCCCGACCGATCAGCTCGAGGGAAGGAGCTGTAGTGACAGCGCGCGGACGACAGGGGGCGCTCTGGGAGAGCTCGCCGCTCCGAGGCCGAGAGGTGCCGCCCGCAGTGCGGGGCCCAGGAGGGCCGGCCCGCCGCCCGCGGGGCGTTGGACGGAGGCGGCCCGGGCGTCGGGGGGCGGCCGGGGGGGTGCGGGGCCCTTCGCACCAGTGCGCTGCGGCCCCCGCCCGGCGGCCCCCAGTCCTTGGGGCTCGGCTCGGGGTGCGGGCCGGGGCCGGGGCCGGGGCAGGCGGGCGGAGGCGCGCGGCGGCTGCTGCCCCAGTTCTCGATGGTGCGCGTGGCGCGGTCCAGGGAGCTGCTCACGCCCGCCGTGCTCACCATGTCGCGCGCCGCCTGCAGCATCTTGAGCACGCTGGCCTGGGCCGAGCCGGCCGTGAGGTCGGGGCTGGGCGGCCGCGCGGGGCTGGTGAGGCTCTGCACCCCGCTGAAGCAGCTGTAGATGCCCTGGACAATAGGGAAGAGGCAGCCGTGAGCTGCGCCCTCCTTTCAGGGAGGAGCCCCCACTGCCCCTGCCCTGACCGAAGCATCGGCCTTCAAGTCCCAGAAGGAACCAACTTTGCACGTTCTCCCTCTGAGTTACAACCCCAGCCCTGTTTTATTTTGAAACAGGGTCTCGCAAAATTGCCGAGGTTGGCCTCAAACCTGCAATCCTCCTGTCTCAACCTCCCATATACTAGGATTACAGGTGTGTCATGGCACCCTGCCCGACTATTGGTTAAGCATCCCCTGTGTGCCAGGCCCTGTGCTGTTTGCAGATGAATGAGACATTGAGACATTCTCCTAATCACACTTTCTAGTAAGTGGCACTATGAGGATTCCAACTCCAGTCTTCCTGGCAAGCCAGCCACCTCTCAGGTCCTCAGTTTCCACATCTGTAAGTGAGGCCGTGGCCAGGGTTGACTTATCTGGGTTGCTGGCGCTGAAGCGGGGCCTGCGTGGGGAGGAGTGGGCACCTACCCTGCTGAAAGCCAGCAGGAAGTCCAGCTGGGACGTGTTGGGCACCGAGTGGCGCAGTTTCCAGTAGACCAGGTGTTCCCAGGCAAAGACCAGCAGGGCCAGGCCCATGGCCACCAGCAGCATGTAGAAGACCCCCGCCATGTTGTCGATGTCCAGCTTGCTGCTCATCACCTCGTTCTTCTCATTATGACAGATCCCCGAGAGCCATACTGTCTCCAGTTTTTGTGTCTCACCTGGGGAAGGTGACACACCTGGCTCAGAAGCCCCCTCCCCCATACAGACCTCCAGCCAACAAGCAAGGCAAGCCTGGACGGAGGCGGGGTCTGGGGCCAGGGCGCCACCTCTTGTTTCTCAGATGGGACCAGGCCAGCAGAGGCAAGACCTGGTGTATGGGGGAAAGGAGAGCGGAGTAGAGGCTGACCAGCCTCCGCCCACCTGCCCAACCCAGCAAAGGTGTGTGTGTGTGTGTGTGTGTTGTTTTGCTTTTCTTTTTCACTGGGACTTGAACCCAGGGGCATTCTACCTCTGAGTTACATCCCCAGCCATTTTTATTTTATTTTACTTTAAAAAAAAACAGGGCCTCACTAAGTTGCTAAGGCTGTCCTCAAACCTGAGATCCTCCTATCCCAGCCACCAAGTACTGAGATTACAGACCTGCACCACCACACTGGGCAAGGCATGTTTTTTGGAGGGGGACAGGGAGTTGTTTTTGTTTTTGTTTTTGCAGTACTAGGGATTTAGCCTAGGGGCACTCTACCACTGAATTACATCCCCAGCCCTTTTTACTTTTTATTTTCATATTTATTTATTTATTTATTCATTTATTTATTTTTTGCAGCACTGAGGGTTGAACCCAGGGGCATTCTATCTCCGAGCTACATCCCCAGCCCTATTTTTTGTTCTTTATTTTGAAATAGGGTCTCACTAAGTTGCAGAGGGCCTCACTAAGTAGCTGAGGCTGGCCGCAAACCCGGATCCTCCAGTCTCAGCCTCCCAAGTACTGGGATTACAAGCATGCGCCACCATGCCTGGCTCCTATTTTTATTCTTTCTTTATTTACTTACTTACTTACTTACTTACTTACTTATGTATTTATCGAGGCTCTCAGCAACTTAGCGAGATCTGTTCCCAAATAAAAGATAAAATAGGGCAGGGGTGTAACTCAGAGGTAGAATGCCCCTGGGTTCAATCCCTGGTACCGCAAAAAAAAAAAAAGAAAGAAAAAAAAGGATGGGGCTCCTCTAAACTCAAAGCTCTCTCTGGGGTGTGGGCAGGCTGGGCTGGACCACTCACACATGCGAGCCCCCTGCTGCAAAGGCAAGCCTAAGCCCTGGTTCTGGACTACCCCAGGTCATCTCAAGGTAGAAATGGGGGACCATCCAGCAAACGAGGTACTCATCTGGGAAAGATTATCTGGGGAAAAGGAAAGCTCGGCCACCACAGCCCATTTGTGGCCTGAGCTCCTCCCTGTCTTCCCTGCCTTTGGGGGACCCCCAGCTCTGACTCTCACTTCCCCCAGCATGCCCATCCTTTTCCCAGGTCTTCATCCAGTTGCTCCCCCAAGCGCCCCAACCTTAGCCCACCTTCCATCCTCTCCCTCCTACACACCCAGCGCACACAGAGATGGAGGGAAACTACCTGAGGCTCGTAGCCCACCCGGGAGCCATCCCAGCCCCAGCAATGGCAGCACCCACCGTCCCCCAGGAACTGCAGGAGCGCCAGGTCTATGGCCCGCTTCCAGTGGGAGTCCTTCTGCATGGCGATGCCGTAGCCAGTGGTGGCAAAGACCTTGCCGGACCCAATGGTGACCAGCTTGCAGCCCTCGTCCTTGCCCGCCATGTAGTTGAGGACAGCAGCGTCATAGATGAAGGCGTCCAGCTTCCTGGGGACAGGCTGAGCCCTCAGGGACAGGGACCACACAGGATGAAGGGGGGCACCAAACCTGGGGCCTGGCAGGGGTCTGAGCATCTGAGCCTGTTGGCCACCGCCATGGGGGACAAATGGGCAGAGACTTCTCTGGTGCCTTTGCAAGGACCCTTCCCAACCTCTTCCTCAGAGGGGCCAGGGACTCTCCAGCCCCTGAGGACATGCACACACCCCCACCCCACCCTCCATGCCCCTAAGACCCAGAGACGGTCACAACCACCACCTCAGACCGAGGCTGAACTCTGGTCTACAACACAGCTGCATTTCTGGAACACGTGGCGGGCATCTATTTTTGCTTAAAGCTCTACTCTGCCCCAAGACCACCTTGTGCCTTCCCCAGGAGTCCTGCAGGGCAGCCCCACTGTCCCCACCTCGGGACTCTCAGGCAGGGACAGAGCTAAGGCTGGTGGCTGGGGAGACCTGTGGCCAGAGACGCACCCCATCTTGAGGCTGGTGAGCGCATCTTCCACGGAGCGCTGGTTGAACTTGACCATGTGAGTGTGCATGTCCCGGTAGTTGCTGCGGATGTTCCGCTCCGTGCTGCCATTGGGCACCGTGCCGAAGCGGAAGGGCGGGTACTGATCTTGAGGCCGCTGAAACTGCAGGTGGGGAACAGCAGCATTTGTACCCCTTCGTCTAAGCTTCCAGGTACCAGAGCCCCAGACCCCAGCTTCATATCTGGATTTGCACACTCAGACCAAAAGGGTCTTGGACACCATCCAGGCCTGCTTGTGTTTTACAAATGGGGACTCTGAGGCTTGAGACAGGGGGAGACTCACCCAAGGCCACTCAATCAGTAGACCTGGGTCAGTGGATCGCTGCCCCTGCCCCCCACTCCTCTCCAGCCCCCCGCCCCACCTCCTCCTGATCCAGCCTCCAGCTCCAATTCCCCACACTCTGACTGTCCTGCAGCTGCCCACCCAAGGCCTGTCCCCACCCTCCCCCGGCTGTGGCCCCAGAACCTTCTTGTCACTGAGGCCGGACACGGTGTCAATGTACTGCTCTTGGATCATGAAGGCGGCCAGGTTGGCAGTGTAGCTGGCAAGGAAGATGACGGCGAAGAAGGCCCAGACCAGAACCATGATCTTGCTGGTGGTACCCCGGGGGTTCTCGATGGGCACCGAGTTGTTGAAGACCAGTGCCCACAGCAGCCACACGGACTTGCCGATGGTGAAGGACGGGCCCCCGGGCTCTGGGGGCAAGGGCAGATGCTGGGGCTCATCTTGCCCACCACCAAAGGGCTTCTGTCTACCCCCACTGGGCGAGGACCCCACCGCCAGCCATCCCCAGCCCAGCCCCTGGAGTAAGCTTACTCTTGCCCTTGGTGAGGTTCTGGTTGTAGCTGACGGGGCTGAAGTACTCGAACATGAACACGGTGATGGCCACCACGGTGAGGCACATGACAAACATCATCACCCACACCGCGGGGCTATAGGGCTCTGGGGACAGAGGGAGGCGCTCAGAGACCTCAGCACCACCCCTGGGGCAGCCCAGTGAGCAGAGCCAAGGGGGCCTCTGACCTTCAGAGCAGCTGAGCCCCAGGAGAGACCCCCCAAGGGAGGTCAGGCTCTGCATCGTCCCTGGTCCCCTCCCGTCCCTCGGTCCCTCTGCCCTGACAAGCACACATCAGAAGAAGTCACCCCAAGAAGCCTTCCTTTGACCTCACAACTCCCGCCTGGCCCAGCATGAATGACCTGGTCTTTCTGCAGGAATCAGAGGCTCTAATGTTAAGTCTCATTCCTTCTCCTACTGACATGGAAATTGAGGCCCCCCGGGGAACTGGGGAGAACACCCCCACCCCCCTGACCCCCCTTCTCAGCCTCCTTGAGAAAGAAATCACTACTGCCAGGAATGCTTGCTCCTTTATGCGAAGACCTTGCAAGGAAGTGGGGTTTCTACTCTTCTCTGTGGCTGAGGAACCCGCTCAGAGAGGTTCAGTGACTTGCCTAAGACTGCCCAGCAGAAAGGGGCAGAGCAGGAGTCTCTCTCCTGCTTAGCCAGCTCTCGGCCCTGCTTGTCCTCACAGGTGCCACCTCAGGCGGCAAGTCCCACCTGACCTCCTCACTGGGCGCTCTGAGAAGGCAAGGACCAGGGCTGTGTTCCCAGCACCTAGTTGGGGTCCTAGCACAAT
Source organism: Glis glis (assembly GCA_004027185.1). Classification (NCBI taxonomy): domain Eukaryota; kingdom Metazoa; phylum Chordata; class Mammalia; order Rodentia; family Gliridae; genus Glis; species Glis glis. The sequence continues at coordinate 21,245 of PVJS01005340.1, read as the reverse complement.
GGGACTGCCAGAAAAATGCTGAGTTCCTAATTGAGTGAGAAATTAGCATCTCTCCCCACCCTCCCCACAGCCCTGCCCCTGGCATAGCCGAAAGCTAGCCTGCCACCCAGGCTTCTTGTCCCTCGCATGGCACTCCCCACTCCCGCCCAGGCTTAGAACCCCGCATCCACCCCACCAGCCTCTGAGACACCCAAGATGGCTGCGCTCAGCCTCTCAGGGCCCACCCCAAACGTCCCATCTCCACCCACGCCCCACACCCACTCCGTGGGCCCCTCTGCCAGGAGCCATCCCCGGCTGCCAGAGCCTCACCCAGGAAGGCCGAGGGGGACACGGTGCCATTACTGCGAGCCACCATCACGCTGATGCCCGTCTCCACGAAGGGCACAGAGAAGTCCACGATCTCCGAGCGCTCCTCGTTGATGGTGAGGGAGCCGATGGCCATGTCTGCTCGCTTGTAGTACACCTGGGGCCATGTGGGGATCAAAGAAGGGGCTCCCGAGGGTTGACGCACTCTCTCCATTCCCCTCCCTGCACCCCTTCCAGCGCCCACTGGCGGGGTTGGTTGTCCCCACCTGGGGTCCTCAGAGCTCGATTTTCACTAACAACCACCCCAGGTCATTACTAATGACAGCCCAGTCCCCCCACCCTAGAGGTGGCTGAGAGATGCCGAGGCCTGGCAGCCAGAGCGGCGGGCCTACCTCCCCGATCATGCCGTTCCACACGCCGCGCACCCTCTTCCCATGCTTGCCGTTGGTCACCAGGTACAGGTCGTAGGAGAACTTGACCACCTTGGCCAGCTTCTTAAGGATGTCGATGCAGAAGCCCTTGCAGCACAGCTTGGTGTACGGGGGCGCATCGCCACTGCTGCAGTGGCAGAAGACCACCGGGAGTCAGAGTGCATCGTGGCCCACTGGCCTGGTGTGCAGACCCGGCCCCCACACCCAAGCTCGAGACACACACACAACAGCTGACCCTCACACGGCTGCACCCAGCTCACACCGGACCTGAAGGTGTGGTTGCTCTGCCTGCGGCAGGGCACGGTGTTGGGGACGCAACCGCCCGTGCCAGGGTCAGGGCTCTCCACGATGACAAAGGGCCGCTCTTCCAGCGTGGCCACCGTCAGGTGCCGGCTGTCCACCACGGGCTGCAGGGAGGCACTGTAGCGAGGCCACACTGGGTACTTCATGTAGAGGACGCCGTGATCCCAGCGCCCCACCTGTGGAGGATGATCGGCCTCAGCCTGGAACCCTCAGCCCTACTACTCCCACCCACAGAGTGGGGCCCCTGGGTGCGGCCTGCCAGGGCCAAGAATCCCCCTCTCACCTAGGGACACTTGAGGCAGACAAAATAGGGCCTGGAGCAGGGAAACCTGGAGAACGGGGCTAAGCATGGGCCAGAAGGCGGGCTCCCTGCAGCCTCCACACTCTGCTGACCCACGGCATCTTCCTAAGGCCCAGGCTGACTGGATCACTGCTCCCTGGACCGCCCTAGCGGACCCTCATGTCCAACAGATCCCTGCCACCCCTTCCTACTTCCTCAGTCTCCATGCCCAAACACACCTGCCACATCACTTAAAAACGTCCCTAAGCCGGGCGTGGTGGCACATGCTTATAATCCCAATACTTGGGAGGCTGAGACAGGAGGATCACAGGTTAGCGGCCAGCCTCAGCTACTTAGTGAGGACCCTCTGCAATTTAGTGAGACCCTGTTTCAAACATAAAGAATAAAAAATGGGGCTGGGGGTGTAGTCAGAGGTAGAATGCCACTGGGTTCAATCCCCAGTACCTCAAAAAAAAAAAAAGTCCCTCTGTTTAGACCAGGCTACACTTGCTCCTGGTGGACTTCTTCTCAACCCTCCGCAGCCCACCTTGAATATCCCTGTCTCCCCCAGTTTCCTCTTTTGAAGGCAGAACTTATTCCTGCTCCTCCTGTCTACTCCCATACTGTTTTGCACAAGTCTCTACTCAAGCACAGATCTCTCCCTCTTCTATTTGCATGTCTGTCTGGCCAGCACTGACATGAGTTATTCCTCCAGAGGCAGGACTAAGCCATAAAAGTGCTTGATAAATTCTGCAGTAGAAGGAAAGTGGGTGTTATGGCAGCCCGGAGCAGGGGCCATCACCCACCCTCGGGAACCTGGAAGGCTTCCCCGTGAGACCTGAAAGATGAGGGGTTGGATAAGGGACAGAAGAGACTCTGCTCAGCTGGGGCTTCGCCAGGGGCTGGGGACACAAGGAGAGAAAACCAAGGGCCCCTGGGCTCACCCCCTTCTCACCATCTCCCAGAGGCGGTGCCGGTTGAGGGCAATCACAACCATGGTGGGCTGGACCAGGTACCCACCAGGGCTGAAGGAGAAGTCTCGGCCCTCCCAGGTGACATTCAGTAAGTGCCTGTGACCGGGGAGAGATGCCAGGGTGTCCCCATATCCCAGCTGCGGCTCTGCCCAGGACCCACCCTCAATCTTTCCCCTGCCTCACCACCAACAATAGGGGGCATCTGCTGTGTACTATTGCTCTGTCTCCCTGTACTGACACCCCAATCCTTGCCACACCTCGACACCTGCTTTTTTCAAAGGAGGGCACTAAGGTTGAGAGAGATGAGGTTACTTGGCCCCAGACACACAGCTAGTGGGTGGTGGGCCAAGCCAAGTCCCCAGAAGTGCCCCCACTTCTCACCCCCATGCCTGGGCAGGAGCCCACCTGTAGAAGGCTTCCCGGGCAGGGCTGACAGGCCCAGGATGGCTGCGGCAGTCCCCCGCCGGTGCGGGCAGGGCGCCATACTGGCGCCGGTAGCCGTAGGCACCCAAGGCCAGGATGGCTACACCGTCGCGGACCTTCTGGCGCAGGCTGAGACGCCAGCTCTCGGTGACCACGCTGATGAGGCCCACGGGGAAGGTGCTGGGGGGCGCGTCGGTGCTGCCCAGCGCCAGGTTGGGTACCAGCCACACGTGGCCCGGCCCCACCAGGCCGGCCTGCGCAGCCTCGGCGAAGAGCACCTCGGCCTCCTCCCGAGAGCAGTAGGCCACCAGCACCGGCGCGTCGATCTGGCGCAGGAGGCGCTGGGTGCGCGCGCGCTGCCCGCCCGGGCCCAGCTCCAGCGTGAGCACGTCCAGCAGCTGCCAGCTCAGGTAGCTGGCGTCGGCCACGGCGCGCACGCCCTCGAGGAAGAGCGCGTGGCCCGGGTGCAGGCTGGTGATCACGGCGAACGCGCTCCAGTCGTACTCCTCCAGCACCTTGAAGAGCACCTGCAGCTGTTGCTCCAGGGACACGCCCAGCTGCAGGAAGGCGGAGCCCGGCTCCTGGGGGCGGGGCGGGGCCTGAGCCGGGGCGGGGCGGACTCAGCCCCGCCCCTCACCCCTTCCCCCACCCGCTCCGGCCCCTCCATCCGCTCCCGAGGTCCCTGCCTCAGACCCTCCTGCCCCAGCGTGGCTCCTAAGCCCTCTGCCCAGCGTAATGACCTGAAATGCGCATGCATGGCCCCCACCCGACCATGCTGGACCACACACCAGCAGCTTCGACACCACCTGGGAGCTTGTTAGAAATGCAGATTCTCGGGCCGCACCCCCCACCGATTGGATCAGAATCTCTGCGGGTGGCGCTTGGAATCTGTATATTAACAAGCTCTTCCGGTTTTTCTTTAGCTAGTGTGAGAAGCGCTGTCCCAGACCAACTCTGTCTGAGTCTCAGACGCGCAAAGCTTGGGCATCCCTATTTTTTGCAAGCACTATGAGGGCTAAGAACCAGCGTCCAGAGAGCCGACGCTGGGGCCCAAAGATAACCGGGAAAGAACCATCCTCCCGGGAACCCCTAGAGCGGGAAAGGTCCTCCTCCCTGCCCCTCTGCTACCAGGAAAGCCCAAGGCCTGGACTAGGGCGCTGTGTCCTAACCGACAGTCTCCCTAGGGACACTGGAGCTCCTCCAAGATTTCACCACACTGCCACCTACCCAGTCTTTTTGAAAAGCGAGTTGGGAGAAGTCCTACAGGCCAAGCAACCCAGTTATTTCAATAGACAACTTGCAATTAAAAGAGAGATGGAGATATGGAGGAACCTAGAGGTTGAGACTTAGAAACCAAGCTCACCTATCGTCACATGTGAACCCAATTTGGCTCTTGATTTAAGCCAACAAACTTAAAGATCAACATTTATGACATTCATGAGGCAGTGGGGAAGTGCAAACGCTAGCTGGATATTTGATGATGCTGAGGAATTTTTATTATTTTTTAGACATGATCAGGTATGGTGGCTTTATTTTTTAAGCCCTTATCTGCTAGAGATACAGATTGACATATTTATGGGTGGACTAATAGGGTGTCTGGGCTTTGCATGACTTAACACATACGAAGGAGAGGAGTTTGTGACTAAGGAGGGGGTGGGTTGGCCAAGGCAGACGAGGGACAGAGAGGGATTCTTTATTACCCTTTTATGTATGCTCAGAATTCTCCATAATGACAAGGCAGGTCAGCCTCATCCCCCAGCACCTTCCTTGGCTGCCCACTTAGAGTACAGCTCCGTGTGGCAGGCCCCCCCCCCTCCTTCTCCAGGATTCTCTCTGCTCCTCAAACTGGAACTCTCCCCACACCTCACTGTCCCCTGCCAACTCCCCTGTAGCCTCCAGGTCTCAGCATGGACATCGTTCTTTGAGGGACCTTCTCTGACCAATGCCCTCTCCAAACGGGGGCCCCATGGGACTCCCTCTTGGCATCCCGTGATTTCCCTTGAGAACGCCCATTCTAGTTGGGGACTGCAGAGGAATGTGTGCTCAGAACATTCTCCCCAGGCAACTGTGAGTTCTGTGAGGGTGAGACCTTTTCTGCTTCCCCAATGCCTGGGACAGTGACTGAAATGTCACTGAAATGCTGTCCCCTATGGGTGACAATTGCCCAGGGGCACAGCATCATATCCTGGCCCAGTGGGTCCTCTGCCCCCAGTTCTGGAGCCTGACAGAGGAGGACTGGAGAAGCAGAGGAGGCGGCCTGCGGCCTGACCACTGCAGCCAGAGCAGGACTGCCCACCGGCCCAGCCCTCGTCCAGATACAAATGTCATCCCAGAATCTTCTGGAACATGGGAACATCCTTCCCACAGTCTCCCCCACCCCACCCCACATTACACCTTCAGTCCCACCTCCTTGCCAGTGCCACCAGGTCCCAGCTGTCCAGGACCTAAGCCACTCACTCCCTACTCCAGATTCGACCGCAGTCCCCAGCCCCAGCCTGGCTCTGGGCCCAAGGGAGGGAGGGACATGAGTTTGGACGGCACCTTGGGGGTGAGGACCACGGCGGAGCCCCCGCTGATGCTGAGGATGGGCACGTGGGTCTGGGAGGAGACGAAGTCCAGGAGCTGGGCCACTGCCTCCGTGTCCACACTGTCCTCAAAGACGATGCCGTGGACACGGGCAGCGCCCAGGAGCCCGCAGATCTGGGTGAGGAGGCTGCTGGGGTTGGTGTTGTTGACCCTCACGGTGAGCGGCTGGATCTCCAGGGGCAGGTCCAAGAAGCTCTGGGGGGTGAGGCGGGGACGGGCCTGGGCCTGAGGTGGCTCCGAGCTGCCGAACACCATGGCCACTGTCACAGCCTGCTCGCCCTGCCCCGAGCCGGACCCTGCCCAGGCACCGAGGAGCGAGGTGAGCAGCAGGGCCGGCCCCAGGGCCCCACCCATGTCCACCGGAGGGTCCTGCAGAGAGACCAGGACAGGCACAGAGGGAGAGGCAGATGGACAGACAGACAGGAGGTGAGGGCCAGGGTCAGAGGACATACATCCAAAGAAGGTAAGAGAAGAAGGGAACACCTCCCTCCACAGAGAGGCACAGACAGACAGACAGACAGACAGACACAGACAGACACAGAGAAAGAGATAGAGGTTAGCAAGAGCATCCCAGGGCACCCCAGAGGGTAAGGGCTGTAGGAGAACAGGAACCGGGTCAGGCCTCGTCACCCTCCATTCTACCATCGAGCAGCACGCTTGGCTAGAAAGGCCAGGCCTTCTGGAACCCAGCCACCTGGGCACTGAAAATGCTAGTCTGGTGTTCAAGTGCCTGGATTTGAGTCTGACAGACCTGAGTTCAAGTCCCAGACCTGCCACTCGCTAGCTCTACAGTCTTGGAGAAGTCATTTCGCCTCTCTGAGCCATGTTTTCTCCCCTGAGCTAATGACAGGATCTGCTTCACAACAGTGAGGGCTTAGATGAGATAAGAGGCTGTTGGCTATCATTAGCAACTTTATCTTTTTTTTTTTTTTTTTTTTTTTGCGGTACTGGGGATTGAACCCAGGGGCATTCTACCTCCAAGCTACACCCCCAGCCCTATTTTTTTATTCTTTATTTTGAAACACGGTCTCACAAAGTTGCGGAGGGCCTCACTAAGTAACTGAGGCTGGCCACAAACCTGAGATCCTCCTGTCTCAGCCTCCCAAGTACTGGGATTACAAGTGTGCACGACCACACTCCGCTAGCAACTTTATCTTAAAGTTGACAGCCCCTCAACCAGGTGAAGGAAGGTAGCTATGTGACAACCCCCACGCCCTACCCCAGTCCTCTCTGCAGCCCAGACTGAATCTTCCATCTGTCCCTCACCAGGATGGATGCTACTGCTCAGTGTCCTGCGTGTCCTGGAGCCAGCCCCAGGACAGACCTGCTCTGCCTGGCAGACCCCCTCATCTTGGATGTCACTGCCACCCTTCCCTCTGTAGGCTTGGATGGGGACAGCTTTCCCCAGCAGAGGTGGCAGCACTGTCTTGTCCAGGGCTCAGGGCTCCTGAAACCCCGAGGCATCTCACACGTAAGCTGCTTTTACCCTAACCCAAGGGCCTGACATGGATCCTGCCACACAGTATGATTTTGGATCGGAACCACGAGCCCAGCTGGTAAGAGAAAGGCGGATCTTGGGACACACACTGATAGAGCTCTCCTTCCCAGCCGCTGGCAGCCCTAGCTCTGCCACCTTCTCCCCCTTCGTCATGTCATGTCCCCGGCAGAACTTCTGAACAGAGAGAGTCAAGGGGTGATCAGCGCAGGCCTGACATTCCAGCCCCTCCTCCTCCCCTCCACACATAGGATTTGCACATTTGCAACAGAAATGCAGGCAAAAGCCAAGCAGTTGCCAACACGCAGGCCCCAGGAAGCACCTCTGAATCCGGGCTGGCCGGGGCAGCTGGGCAGGCTCTACCTTTTTTGCAAGGCTTGCTTTTGCCTGCCTGCCACCAAATTTCTCTCTTCCTTTTTTCCAAAGACTAGTTTCTTACATAGCATAGGAATAGGGGCTGGCCTGGGCCTCCAGTTCTCTCTAAGGAAGACAGAGGGCAAAAAAGCCCAGAGGCTACCAGAGAACATTCGGGAAACTTCTATTTCGGGTTGCTAAAAAATGATCACTCCAAGCCAGGCGTGGTGGCACATGCTTGTAATCCCAGTACTTGGGAGGCCGAGACAGGAGGATCACAGGTTCACCATCAGCCTCAGCTACTTAGTGAGGCCCTCCGCAACTTAGTGAGACCCTGTTTCAGAAATAAAGAATAAAAAATAGGGCTGGGGGTGTAGCTTGGAGGTAGAATGCCCCTGGGTTTAATCCCCAGTACCACAAAAAAATAAAAAAGAATAAAAATAGGGCTGGGGGTGTAGCTTGGAGGTAGAATGCCCCTGGGTTCAATCCCCAGTGCCACAGGAAAAAAAAAAAAAAAAACAACAAACTGATCACTCCAAGGGGGACCACTAAATGGACTCTTTAGTTCAGAAATGTGATGCAGCACGTGGTATTGAGCACCTTCTGTATACTAGGCACGGAACATCCTTATGAGTAAGACTTGAACCCTGCCTTCCAGGATCTCAGTCAAATCTGCAGAATCCGTGGTCTGCTCTTAGCACACCCAACCTCCTTTTTCTAAACTGCTCTTTCCACCATATCCTCCCCTCCCTGCTCTCCTCAGGCTCCCAGCCTCCGGCAGCAAGACCTTCTCTTAGCTAAGGAGCTGGAGCTCACTCACAGGAAGGTATAAGGGGCTGATAATAACGAAGTGTTAAAGCTCTAACAACAGTGCTTTAAGCTAAAGTGCCGGGTGTAGAACTTCAGGCTGAGAAGGTAGGATTTGGAGTAGGGAGGGAATCGGTCCTCCTGTGGTACCCTTCAAATCTCCCCACGTGTGTGGTTTCCTAGTACACTTGCGAAAATAGCCTAGAGACCTGTTAGAGTCTGGGATGGGGCCTATGTCGTGCCACGCCATGCGATGCTTCAGCTACTGCCAGCCGGGGACTTCACATCATGACAGCAAAGGGCACTGTCATGCTTGCTGCTCCTGTGCAAGGCCTGTGGGCTCATCTCTGCCCATACCTCAGTCAGTCCCTGCCCTCAGGAAGCCCCAAGCCTCCTGCCACCTCTGTCTCTAAGCAAGGAACTCCTGACCTGCGCCGGCCGATACTGCAGCCCCAGTCACATGCAGTGATAGAGTACCTGAGATGTTTACCAAACGGAGGCGTGCTGTCATGTAAAATACACACCGGGCATTGAAGACAGGATGGAAAAAGGATGCATTGAAGACAGGATGGAAAAAGGATATCTCATTGATATTCTTTTGTGTGTGTGTGGTACTGGGGATTGAACCCAGGGGCATTCTACCTCTGAGCTATACCCCAGTCCTATTTTTTATTCTTTAATTTGAAACAGGATCTCACTAAGTTGCAGAGGGCCTCACTAAGTAGCTGAGGCTGGCCGCAAACCTGCGATCCTCCTGTCTCAGCTTCCCAAGCACTGGGATTACAAGCTTGTACCACCATGCCCAGCAGCCCTAATTTTTATTCTTCTTTCTTTCTTTCTTTCTTTCTTTCTTTCTTTCTTTCTTTCTTTCTCTCTCTCTCTCTCTCTCCTTCCTTCCTTCCTTCCTTCCTTCCTTCCTTCCTTCCTTCCGTCCTTCCTTCCTTCCTTCCTTCCTTCCTTTCTTTCTTTCTTTCTTTCTTTTTGTGGTACCAGGGATTGAACCCAGGAGCGTTCTACCTCCGAGCTGCACCCCCAGCCCTATTTTTTATCCTTTATTTTGAAACAGGGTCTCACGAAGTTGCGGAGGCCTCACTAAGTAGCTGAGGCTGGCTGGGAACCCAGATCCTCCTGTCTCAGCCTCCCAAGTACTGGAATTATAAGCGTGCGCCACCACACCTGGCATCTCATTGATATTCTTATGTGGATTACATGTGGAAATAACTTTTTAGATGTATTTAAATAAAATATACTTTTAAATTAATTTCATTCCAGGCATGGTGGTGCATGCCTATAATCCCAGTACTTGGGAGGCTGAGACAGGAGGATCTCAGGTTCAAGGCCTGCCTCAGCAACTTAGCGAGCCCCTGTTCCAAAATTTAAAAAACTAAAAATAAAAAGGGCTGGGGATGTAACTCAGAGGTAAAATACCCCTGGGTTCAATCCCTAGTATAAAAAAACCTTAATTTCACCTGTTTCTTTTTCCGTGTGTGTGTGTATGTATGTGTGTGTGTGTGTGTGTGTGTGTGTGTGTGTGTGTGTTGGAGATAGAACCCAGGAGTGCTCTACCACTGAGCTATACCCCCAGTCCTTTTTATTTTGAGATAGGGTCCTACTAGGTTGCCCAGGCTGACTTCGAACTTTTGATTCTCCTGCATCTGCCTCCTGAGTTGCAGGGATTATAGGCGTGCACCACCACACCTGGCTCTCTTTTTACTTTATAAGAAGTGACTACTAGAAAATGTAAAAGTACATCTATCCGTGGCTCCCATTTATTTCTTCCAGACAGTGTGAGTCTGGACCACGGGGTCAGCCTCTCCTCCACCCCAAAGAAACACTGCCTTCAGAGTCTCTCCAAAGCAAAGAGGACCTCCTGGGTTGGAGAAGAGGGGAAGTCGAGGGAGGTGTGGCCAGTCTCCGAGCTCCACAAAGCAACAGCAGACCTCACCAGGTGGTCTGCGGCCACTCCCCAGCCTCCCACCTCTCCTCTCCACCTCCTTCTGGCCCACCTGCCTGTCCCACTGAGCTGCTGGAACTCTCCTGTGATCCCTGTGCCCCTCCTCAAGCAGGACAATGGCTCCCTGGTGCCCACAAATGAAATCCAGACACCTTAGTCCCAGGCACAGCATCCCCTGCCCCTTGACCTCAACCTACCATCCTCCCCTGCCAATCTGGTGGTCAAACTGACCCCCACTGTCCTCATCTCCAGGCTCTGCGCTTCCTGCTGCTCCTGGGGCTGGCACTGTCCTAAATCTGCTCCTGCAAGGGACTGCTTTGGTCAGTCAGGCTCTAGACTGGGAGGGAGAAGACACCAAGGCCACGGGTCTGGGTTCCACTGCCCACTTCCTCTGGGGGTCGGGAGCTCCCTGCTGGCCTCTGCAGGGGCCCCTCCATTCCGCCCTGCAGCTGATAGACGGAAGGATCCTTAGAGACCGTAGCCACCCACGTGGGGTCTAGCCCTTTTCACTAACAGCCACTTAAGTAATGTTTGCTGAACACCTGGCTCCCAAAACGCTGGGAAGAGGATGGTAGTGTTCGGTCCTCTGGGATGCTCGGCTCCCCTAAAGGGGCCCGAGCGCTTCCACAGCTTAATGCCCGCTGTTTCCCCAGCTCCCCAAATCTCAGGCAGGCTCCCGGCAGAGATGTGCACGCACACACGCTCCACACTCACACTCACGCGTGCGGGACACTGATGACTCCCCTCTCCCCGGCCCGGAGCTGTGGTCCCAGGAGCCGGCCTCACTCACCCGCCGCGCGATCGATTCCTCCCCGCGGAGGGGCCCTGCGTCTGGACCCACTACCCTTGCGGAGCGGCCCCCTCCTTTGCCGTCGGGTTTCCCTCCCTCCCTCTCTCGCTCTTGCCCAGCTAAAAACCTGCACCCAGGCACCAGGAGAGAGATCGTCCCGCCATCCTGCCCCCCTTGGTGGGGGGCACGGAGCTCTGGCTCCTCCAAGACTCAATGCCCCGCTCCCGGCGGATCCCGCTCGGCCCCCGGGGGCGCCCCGCCCCCTCCCCCAGCAGGAATCTCTTACACTCGGGCTGTGAAGTTCGGGGTATTTTTAGGCCGGCGATAAATAATTCATACGGAACGTGGCATCAGGCTGCCCCTGCGGGAGGAGGGGGCGCGAGCGGCGAGAGCCACTGTCACCCGCGGCTCAAGGACACTCGCGATGCGGCGGCGGCGGCGGCGGCTCTGGGTGCGGGGACCCGCGCCACGCCTCCTGGCGGCCAAACTGGGCACCACGCACTGGGCGCCCCCCGCCTCGCCGCGGCCCCTCGCGGGCGTCCCCCCACGCACTCCCCCAAGGCGGGTCTCCATCGCAAGCCCCGCGGTGGGGGGCTGAGCTGACCCGGCAGGTGGGGCTGTGGGCCAGGTCCCAGCTCAGACCGCCCTTGGCCGGAGCAAACCCAGCAGTCCGGTTTCCTGCCTAACTGTCCCTTTCGCGGTCCCATTCTTTCGAGTTTAGGAACCGGCTCAGAGCTACTAGCATGTCCAGGAACTGGACGTGTTCCGAAATAGAGCCAGTGGGATGGCACCCCTTCCAAGTAAGGTCCTTTCCTCGATTTTCCCGTGGCCGGGGGCGCAGACCCAGCCAGGAAGTGGCCATCATCCATCCAAAGGCTGGATGCGTGTGGGGTGGGGTGGGGTGTCATAAGTCCCATTGGGCCAGAGGGTCTGGGAACCAGGGTGGACAGATGAGGTGCATTCCAGCCTCCATCACCCAGCGGGTCCTTTGAAGGGTCGCCAGACGCACCCTTGGGGATTTTCAGGCTGCTGGGTGCCTTTGCCTTCTGGTGCCCCGGCCCTGCCTGCCTGGGCTTAGGCACTAAACGCAGGAGGCTCGGGCTTTCCCTCTCAGCCGTCGGGGAGCCTGTGGAAGCCTTTGAGACCAGAGCACCCGGCCGGTGCGCGGGTCAGGGCCCAGCGAACCGGGCGTGCACGGGGTCACCCAGACCCCTCTTCCACCACGCTTCCTCTGGAGCCCTCCGAGCCCGGGTCCACCAGCTCAGAGCCAGCCTTTGGAAGACCCCGCCACCCCAGAAGCCCACCGATTCCCCGAGGGCAGAGGAGGGAGCCTTAGGACGGCAGAGGAGAGCTGAGCGGGGAGGGCCTGGGGGACTCAGGGGCGGCGAGGGGGTCAGGACGGGAAGGTAGATGCGCGCCGCAGGTGCCCAGTAAACACGGCAGAACCGAGGACCGGGCTCCTGGAGCCGCCACAGTCCCCTTTTGCCCTGTGGGCCCCGTGCCCTCTGCAACGTCTCTCGTCTCTCGTTCTGATTGAACCGGTCCCGGCCCCTGCCCCGCTCCTCGCCCCAGCAGCTTCCAGCAGCAACAGTTGGGGGGACCCGGCAACCCAGACTCAGGCATCCCTGCATCGCCCCCCGCCAGGTAGTGCGGCGACGCCAGGAGGGGAGGGCTCGGCGACCCCGGGGACGAGCGTCTTGGGCGCTTCGCCCGCGTCCTTCCCTCGCGTCTGCTGCGAGTCTGTCTCCCCGGCTTCTCTTCCTCGCCTTCTCGCCACCCGCCCGGATCCACACCCCAGGCCTGGTTCCCGAGGGTCCCCGGTCCCCCGGCTGCCCCCTCCCCAGGTCCCCGCGCCGGCCGGATTCTCCCTGGGTGTCCCGCGTCTGTCTCCTCCGTCCTTGCCCGCGCGGAGCCCGAGCCCGAGCCCAGCCCCAAGTTGGCGACGAAGTTGGCGCCCCCGGCCGCCACTCACCGGGGGGAAGGGGCGCTGCGCCCGCGCCCGGAGCCCGCGCCGGCCGCCTCCCGCACGGTGCATGTCCCGGCGCCCTGGCCCCGGCGCGCTGGCGCGCTCGCTCCGAGCTCCGCGGGCGCTCGAGCCGGGCGCAGCGTGATCAGTGCCCGCGGCGCGGCCTGGAGGGCTGGGTCCCGCCGGACCCCGCTCCCGCCCCAAGCCCACGACCCGCCGGGCGCCCCGCTTCGTCCCGGGCTGGGCAGCGCGCCTCCGGCTCCCGGGCTCGCCAGCCGACTGTGGCGGAGCACTCGCTGCCGCCTCCGCCCCGCCCCGGGCCGCCGCCTGCGCCCCTCCAGGCCCCTCCAGGCCCCTCCCTGCCGGCCCTGGCTCCGGAGGCCGGGTCCTCTCCTCCCTCTCCAGGACTGTGTGCCCAGACTCCACATTCGAAGGCAAATTCGGCCTCGGAGAAAACATCAGCTTGGCCAGAGCCCTGGGTCCAGCCCTTAGTTCACTAGCCGCATGACCTTGCTCCAGTAAATTTAGAGGGCCCCTCAGTTTATAAGGGAAGCCGGCATCTTGGGGCAGCCATAAAAGAAAAGTGTGAACTGCAATAGATTCAGCCACTGTTTTTAACCAGACTTGTGGACCTGGCTGAAAACTGACGAAGGTGGGAACAGGAGGCGTGCACAGAAAGTAGGGACGCAGGTCAGACCTGCGGGGCCACTGGGAAGGACCCGGTCCCCTCTCTCCCACCTGTTTCTTCTTTTCTCGGTGTTTTGATTGTTTGGGGGGCTAACCAGGGAGGGCGCCGGATGATGGGGCCAGCGGGGCGGGCAGGCTGGGTCGGGGGTGATCAGAATGTGGGCAGAAGACTGCAGGCTGCAGCAGCGAGGCCAACCCAAGAGAGGGAGGTGGGCACTGAGGCCTCACTGGCAAACCCTCCAGCCCCCAGGAGCCCCTGAGCCCGGAGCTGTTTCTGCAGCGCCACCTGGCGACCGTAGGCAAGCTGTAGCCAGAAGGGGACCCGGCCCCCAAGGAAAGAGCCCCCGCCCCCAAAGAAGGAGCCCCGTCCGTCTGTCATGACTGTTGGTTGCAGCTGTTTTATTTCTAGTGTGTTCTGGAGCTAGTGGCCCTCCAAAGTCCAGCAGGAGAGAGGTGGGAGGGCGCTGGTCAGCCTGTACCTCCACCCATCCCTAACTTTAGGTCACCTCTTGAGCTAAACCTACATGGCAAGGGTGACCCTGCGTGAAGGAGACAGTGCCCAAAGGCCCCTGGAAAAGAAGTTCAGCCAAACCCCCAAGCTAGGGCGGGCAGCGCTGCCGCTGGGGCCGAGTCTGGCTCAGGTTGACCCAGGCCCCTCTCCCCTGCCCAGCACTCGTCCCTTCCCTGACAGGGACTGGGATCCAGGCTCAGTGCCCCAGCAGCCGCAGCATATCCCGGCGATCCACCAGCTTCTCCCGAGGCTTCCCGGAGCCCTGTCCCCGGGACACCTCCTCCGCATCCAACTTCTCCCAGTCTGAGAAAGAGACTGGCCGGACCCCTGAAGCAGATGGAAGACAAGTCAATCCTGCCTGCCACCTCCTCCCTTACCCCACACCCCACCCTCTTCCCAACGAGCGGGCCCCAAAGAGAAGCCACCCACCCCACCTCCCAGGAACTCGGCACTGGGGCCCAGACCTCGGCTGCTGAGCAGGGCCTGGATGGCTGCAAAGCCAGGCCTGGGGCCAGAGGGCAGCAGCCCAGCCTGGAGGTCCTTTAGCAGCATCTGGCTGGTGAGGAAGCTGTCTGTCATGGTAGTGGCAATGACACCTGTAGGTCCCCTCTTCACCCAGCCACTGCAGTAGAGGCCTAAAAGGGGCAACAAAGGGAGGGGAGGTGGCTGATGCTGGCCAGCAAGCGTGTGCCCCTACCTATGCACACATGCACACGCAGACATCCCCCCAGTCCCCAGAGGACCCATCAGCTGGGCCCGTTACAGCCACTGGTTTACCACCCTGGGTTCTTCTCAAGCTGTCCTTACCATGCCGTCCCCCCTTAAACCTCGGGCCCTTCGTACACGTGGGCATTTAATCAGACTGGAAGCTGAGGAGGGGGCTTCCTTAGCTCTAATCCCAGCACCGAGCTCAGGGCCCAGCCCACAACAGGCCTCAGGAAATGTTTACTGAATGACTTAATGACCAGACATATGTTCCATATATCCCAGCTGGCCTGGGAACTCCCTCTAGGGCCAGGGTGAGGGTGGGCTGGGTCTTGGGACAGGGCCTACCTCAGAGCAGCTTCTCAGTGTGTGTCATTGGGTGAATGAATGAATGAATGAATGAGTGGCCCCGGGGACACCAGCTTTCCAGCCTCCCACCATAATTAGGCACCCAGTCTTCTCATACTCTCTCACCTGGCACATCCACAACCCGGCCCTCTATATTGGGGATGACCCCGAGTTTGGGGTCAAAGGGCACACTGGGGTCGATGGAGCGGCTCTTATACCCAACGCTGCTCAGCACCAGCCCACAAGGGACATCCTCCACGTCTCCCGTGGGCACTGCCCGGGTGGCCTCACCGACACCCTGTTGGGAAGAGTGTGGGCAACACCAGGCTGGGGGCGGGAGGCCTGAGATGGGGTGCCCTTGGGTAACATGAGACTCACCTCCAGTCTGGTGACTGCCAGGCGGATGCCTGCTGCCCGCTGCCCATCTGGTGAGGGCAGCACCTGCTGGGGGCTCCGGAAGAAACGGAGACCCCAGGCTCGGGTGGCTGAGGCCCGGCGGGCAGCCTCCTCCACCCCTGGCTTCTCCGTAGCCGTTCGAAGCAGCAGTTCCGTCAGCCGCTTCCTTGGACGGGGCACCTCTGTTAGCGACACAGAACATCTCAGGGCTGGCCCTACCCCACGAGCCACCTCCCCCAAGCCTTCTTTGACCTAGGCCAACCCTCCCTCATGAGCTGGGGGCCAGGCCAGGGCCCCTCACCCTTGATTCTGTCCTGGAGGCCCAAGAAATCCGCAGGATCCAAAAGGGGCCGGGTTCCTGGTATCTGAATCATCTCCCGTAGCTCCTTGAGGGTGGGGGTGGGGAGTGGGAGAGGGGATCAGGCCCAGAACACGTCTACCCTGAGCCCACCCCAGAAGGCACAGGACCCTGTTCTATCCTAGGCAGCAGCTACTCGTGGGGGCTCTGTCCCACCCCACCCTGCAAGGGAAGACCCTCTATTTGGGACCCTAGTCCCTCCCCATCCGGCTCCAGTACCTTAATGGTGAAGGCCACTTGCAGGGGGCCACGACGACCCACTATCCACACGGTCTTCACCTGACTCCGCCTCAGCGCCCCCAAGGCGGCCTCCGTGATGTCTGTTTTCTAGCACAAAAGGAGGTCCTTGAAATCATCTGACACTGACCTGGGGAAGGGGACTCTCCATTTTTTTTTTTTTTTTTGCAGTACCAGGGATTGAACCCAGGGGCTTTTTACCTCCGAGCTACACCCCCAGCCCTATTTTTTTATACTTTATTTTGAAACCGCGTCTCACAAAATTGCGAAGGCCTCACTAAGTAGCTGAGGCTGGTCGCGAACCCAGATCCTCCGGTCTCCGCCTCCCAAGTACTGGGATTACAAGCGTGTGCCACCTCAGGCCCATCTTGGGACTCTCCATTTGATCAGGTCCCTATCCTGAGCCAGAAGGCTGGCAGCCCAAAGCTGCACCGCTGCTCCCCCTGGTGGTTACGTGAGGCATTGCTGCCAATTCAGCTAGGAGCAAACCAAGCCCTGACTCATGTCACAAGTGTTTACTGAGTGTCTACCATGTGCCCAGCACTGGGCAAGGGGCATACGGGGACAAGGGCTTAAGGCCAAAAGGTCGATGTGAGCAAAACAGACATGGTTCAGGCCCTCACAGAGCTTATTTGGTGGAGAGGGAAGTACTCATCAAATCTCGAGTATTAAACTGTGGTAAAAAGATGCTATGCCAGAAATCGAAGTAGACTAGTTTGTGAGAAAGAAAGTATTCCCGAGGAAATGGACTTATTTGGTGCAGTACAGGAAGGTGGGAGGAATAACAGCCAGAATCTAAAAGATGAATTTCAACAACTGGCAGGAGGTGGGCTAGAATGTTCTAGAATTGTACGTGTAAAGGTCCTGTGGCATGCAAGGGTTTTTTGTTTTGTTTTGTTTTTTTAAGAAAAGGCCCATGTAGCCAGGCGTGGTGGTGCACGTTTGTAATCCCAGTACGTTGGGAGGCGGAGACCGGAGGATCTGGGTTCGCGGCCAGCCTCAGCTCACGCACGCGCGCGCGCTCTCTCTCCCTGTCTCCCCCTCTCTCTCTCTCTCTCCCTCTCTCTCTCTCTCTACTTAGTGAGGCCCTCTGCAACTTCGTGAGACCCGGTTTCAAAATAAACTATAAAATAATAGGGCCGTGGGTGTGGCGCGGAGGTAGACCGCCCCTGCGTTCAATCCCCGGTACCGCAAAAAAAAAAAAAAAAAAAAAAAAAAAAAAAAAAAAAAAAAAGAAAAGGCCCATGTAGCTGGAGTGCTGAAAACAAAAGGAGAAATGGTGTAGGATGAAGCCTTCCAGAAGGCTTTCTGGAAGGCCTGGGGAACAGGCGCTGAGCTCTGCAGAGAGGGAAGCAGCAGGAGCACTGCACACAGGGACTCCGCCTCCAATCCCTGACCTACCACTCACCTCCAGGTGCTCAGGTGGGGTCAGCAGGATCCGGGCCACGTCCAGAGCCACGTTCCCCTGCCCCAGAATCACGGCCGTGTCACAGCTCAGGTCTGGTGCCAGCTGGAGGAGAAAGGGTCTTGATAGGGGCTCCCCGGTCTTAGCTCCAGTCAGACACCTTGTGCCTAGTCCCAGCTGTACCCTCACTCGGAAAGTCCACCCTACCTGAGGTCCCTCCTGCCCATCCTGGACTCACCCCTGCCCTCCAAGTGAACCTCAGGCAGCCCGATCTCTCCCACCTTCTCATCTCCCTCCGTGCCTCCTCCTCCAGCTCTCGCACCCAAGGGCTGGCCCTGGCCCTGGCCCGGGCCAGGGGTGGAGAGGAAGAGGCAGCAGAAGTGCTCCCCAAACTCACCTCCCGGTTCTCAGGAAGCCCATTGTACCAGCCCACAAAGGCCCGGGCTGAGAACACACCAGGCAGCTCCTCACCGGGAATTTCCAGGGCCTGGTGGTCCTCTGCCCCATAGCTCTGAGGAAAGATCACAGGCCCAAGGCCCAGTGCCCTTAGCACCAGCAGCCAGGGGCCAGGCAGCCCCTCCTAGTTCCCAGTGACCCCTTCCAGAGGCTTCCATCCTGGCCCTGCCCTGTGCCTTCCATCCCTCAGCGACCAGTCTCTGGCCCCGGCCCCTTCCTCCCCACCTCTGCACTCACCAGCACCACGGCATGGTAGGCCTCCCGCAGCTCCGGCACCGTCACGTCCCTGCCCACTACCACGTTGCCCCAGAAGGCACAGCGGTCAGAGTGGGCCGTCTGGGTAAAGGTGTTGATGACATTCTGCCAAACAGCCCCAAGAGGGAGGGCTCAGAGGCTGGGGCTGCCCCAGGGACCATGTCAGTGTCGCCCTCGCCCCCGCCTGGGTGGCATCCACACTAAAGGCCTAGGTCATTCTGTCCAGCCAGAGAGCCTCCCTGCCCTCCTCATCTTAACCAGCATCTCCGACGCCACCCTCTGTGCCCAGAGAGACCCACCTTCACCTCAGGGTGGTCGGGTGCCACGCCAAAGCGTACCAGGCCGAAGGGCACAAGCTGCTTCTCGTAGATGTCCACGTGGGCCTGGGTGTGGTGCTGCGGGGAGAGGGCGCAGCTGGAGAGGCTGAGGGAGAAGCGAGGGCCCCCGTGGGACCTCGCTTCCCCGGACAGAGGAGGGGAGCTCAGGTCAGTGGGCTGAGGACACAAAGAGGTTTTGAGTGCCCCCTGGCCTGCCCGCTTGCCTGGAGAGCCTGACAAGGAGGTGGAGTTCAGGGGTCGGGTGCCTCTGGGTTTGACCCCAGCACCTCAAAAAAAAAATTCTTTTCCTCATTATGGGTCACCTCTTATCTCACACAGCCAACCTCATCCTTCTGGAAAGCTCCTCCCTCGCCTTCATGGTTCCCTCCTATCCCTCCAGCTCTTCCTTCTTGGCCTCTTTCCTCTGTTCCCCTCTTTTTTTTTTTTTTTTTTTTTGCAGAACTGGGGATGGAACCCAGGGGCATGCTATCTCCAAGCTACACCCCCAACCCTATTTTTTTATTCTTTATTTTGAAACAGGGTCTCACTAAGTTGCGGAGGGCCTCACTAGGTAGCTGAGGCTGGCCGCGAACCCAGATTCTCCTGTCTCAGCCTCCCAAGTACTAGGATCACAAGTGTGCACCACCACGCCCGGCCTCTGTTACCCTCTAACACGGACATTTTCTGAGGTGCTTCCGGTCTGGGACCCTCCGTTTCCCACGTCCTGGGAAGGTTTTACACACTCCTTCCTGTGACCTCAAATTCGCATGGGTCTCTCTCTTTCTCTCCTACCCAGACCTCTCCCGAAGCTCCGAACCTGAGACCCCAGGATGTTGCACCCCAGACATCTCAAAGCCACCAAGACAAAATCAAATCTCTGTCCCCCAAGTCTCTCCCCTTCTGTTCCTGTGCTTCTTTCCAGGCCTTCCACTGGAAGCCAGCACCTCCTTGCTCACCCCCTCCACCCTATCCCATCCACCCTGCATCCCTGCCCTCCACCCCTCCCCCACTGCTCTCCAGGTCACCAGCCTAAGTCTACCCTGCAGACAGCGGGAACATTCCAAATAAAAAACGGGGTCCTGGGCTGGGAGTATAGCTCAGTATGAGAGTGCTTGCCTAGTATGCATGAGGCCCGGGGTTGGATCCCCAGCACCATACACACAAAAAAAGGGGGGATTGAACCCAGGAGCATTCTACCTCCTAGCTACATCCCCAGCCCTTTTTATTTTTACTTTGAAATATAGTCTGGCTAAGTTGCTGAGGGTCTTGCTAAGTTGCTGCAGCTGGCCTAGAACCCACGATCCTCCTGTCTCGGTCTCCCTAGTACTGGGATTGCAGGCATGTACCACCACGCCTGGCTCTTTGCCTAAAATTTTTCAATGAAGCCAGCCACCTATAGCACTGGGCACCAGAATCCCCTGGGGAGTTGGTTTAAAATCGCTGATTCCCCAGCCACAGAGCTTGATTAGGTCTGAGCTGAGCCAAGAAATACTCAGTTAATAAGTCCTCCCTGGGGACTCAAATGGGGGGGACTGTGGACAGTGACCAGATAAACCTACCTAAGTCCACAGCCCCTGGGATCTGGTCCCCACCCCCTCCTCAGCCCCAGCTCTCACGCACACACCCACCTTCAGGAACCTGCCCTTCCCTTTGGGGCCATTCTCTCCCTCCTCTGGCCTGTGTCCACGTGGTCCCTGTGCCTGGGCTACTCTGGCTACTCTATCCCCTTACCTGATAGCTCCTTCAGACTGCAATGCCGACATCTCTCCCTCTGGACTGGATTAGGGTCCCTCTGTGAACTCCCAGTGTAGATCCTAAAATACTTTGTAAACCGATCACCTGTCCACTCATGCCAGAATGTTGGGTCCTTGAGCGCAGGGACCACGTCTGCTTACCCCCATGGTCCCAGTGCAGCCTGTGCCCGGAGCATGTCAGTATCTAGTAAATATCACTGGATGGATGACAATGGAGGTCCCAGTGCCTTCCCTGCTCACAGGTTGTCAGGTGGGACCTTGCTTGGACCACCTCCCCCAGGATTTGTGTCCTCGCCTGCGAGAGGCATGATACCTGCATCACAGGTCGACACAAGGATGCGATGAGATGCTATACTTAGTGCCTGACTCAAGCTAAGTGCCACTGCTCCACATGTGTCACATGTGGTCCCATCTGAGGAGCAGGGCCAGCAGCTTGGAGCTCTCAGTGGTCAAGGATCAGCTCACAACTGATCCCTGGGTCGGTCCCCAGTCCATCCGGCAGAGAAAGCATGTGCAAGTGTCTACAGGCCAGAGACTTGCCCATAGAGGTACTAAGAACCCTACTCTCCCCCTCCCAAAATTTTAGGCTCAGCTAACACAGTTCCCCTTACACAAAGTCCTCCCGGGCCTCCCCAGACCCTGGGAGCTCCCTGGCCTCCATCCAGAGCCCAGACTGTCCTCCTACGTCCATGGCCTTGCATTCCAGGCTGACTCCCCACACACGGAGGCCACTGCCAAAGCCAGTGGCCTTCAATGCAGCTAAAATGTGCCTTCTCTAGGAAACAGCCCCTCTTCTTCCTCCTCCCCTCCTCCTCCTTTTCCTTCTCCTCCTCCTCCTCCTTTGTGGTACTAGGGATTGAACCCAGGGCCTCACACATACTAGGCAACTGCTCTACCACTAAGCTACATCTCCAGCCCTTTAAAATTTTTTTTTTTTTTTTTTTTTTGCGGTATGGGGATTGAACCCAGGGGCATTCTACCTCTGAGCTCCACCCCCAGTCCTATTTTTTATTCTTTATTTTGAAACAGGGTCTCACTAAGTTGCAGAGGCCTCACTAAGTAACTGAGGCTGGCCACGAACCTGCGATCCTCCGATCTCAGTCTCCCAAGTACTGGGATTACAAGCGTGCGCCACCACGCCCGGCTT
>PVJS01005339.1:0-64580 GCA_004027185.1 Glis glis | reverse complement strand
GTTGCTCCAATCCTAAGACTCCAGCTCTTAGACCGTTCGACCAGCTACTGGTTCCTCTGACCCTCCACGTGCAGTCAGAACCTGGGACTACATTGCTGCAAACTGTAAGCCATCTGATAAACCCCTTTTTTAAAAATATACTCATTCTGTGTATTCTGTTAATCTAGAGAACCCTGTCTAATACAGCTTCTATAAGGAAGGCGCCATGAGTCTGGCAGGTAAAATGATTGTTCCAATCCAGTGATGCATGAAGGTTGGAGAGGTTTTCAATATCCACACTGCACTTGACATCTGATTTACAGCACTGGTTGCTACAGCTATAGCATCTAGGAGCTGCAAAAGATAGATAGCAAAACCAAGAAGGAAAAGTGGTTTTCTGCCTTGACTTTTGGTACGACCAGCAGTGACTCTGAAGTAACAGAATCTCTAAAGTGTGCAGGCTGCTAATGGCAATGCAGGCTGCAACACCACCACCTTCTTGTGCAGATCAACCTCCACTTATCCAAAACTCTTGTTTAGATGTTGTACTACGTTGGATAACATCTCCCAAAATTCCATGCCCACTAGGAACCTCAGAATGTGACCTTATTTGGAATTAATTAAGATGAAATCATATTGGATTGAGGGTATGAACTAAATTTGATGACTGGTGTTATCATAAGAGAAATGAATGACATGAAGAGATACACATAAGGAAGAATGTCATGTGAAGATGTAGGCAGATATTCAAGTGATGCAGCCAGAGATCGAGAAATGCCAAGAATTGCTGGGAGGCAAAGGAAGCTCAGAAAGGGCAAGAGAAGGGGCTCAGAAGGGGCTTTCCCTGGAGCTCTCAGAGGGAACCTGGCTCTGCTCACACCTTGATTTCAGACTTCTGCCCTTTTAAACTGAGAAAATAAATTTTATTGTTTCCAGCCACTTTGTACTAATTTGTTATTGCACCTCTAGGAAACTAAAATGTATATTAGGTCTTATTTTCTGAGATGTCCTCTCTTGACCACACCCATGCTTCATCTTAGTACCCCATCTGGCCTAGAAGCTTCTTACATGTTATCTCATGTAAGAGATACACGTGTGTATTAAAAAAAGTTACTAGAACATCAAACTTGTGATGATCCCTATAGTTTTGAATAGAGTGAAACTATAAAATGTAGGAGTGTGAAAGTCCACCTTTCTTTGCAGACTATGGGTATGACAAATGAAGTCCTGAAACATGACCAGAGTTCTAGAGGTGGATGGCTTGGATGAGGCAGATCCTGAGGTAGACCCTGCTCTACTGAATTTTGTGCCCATTGCTGGTTCTTTCCAGCAGCAGCACACTGACCAGTGGGATCTACTGGTCATCGATAGCTTTACAAAAACTTTCTTGGAAAATTTAATCACATTTTAATGCAATTCTCTATGCATTTGCCTTTCTCACCATCAAACAGTAAGATATTTGAGGCCAAGGACTTTGTCTTGTTTATCCTTGTATCCCCAGGACTTACGTTGGACAGAAAGTTTAAATAAATGCTTACAGAATGAATGGCTGACTTTTTATTATAATTGAATCATTAATGACATTATTTTGAGTGCTTTCTACATAAGTCCACAGAGATTAGCATTATTTAATTTAATAAATAATAAATGCCATTCCCTTCTGTTTACAGGAACAGTAACTTATTGAGCTAGATGCTGAGAATATGACAATCTAAACAAACATGCTCCCTGCCTTCAAAACATGCAACCTAATGGAATGGATTAAAAACAAAACTAAACAAAGCTTAGAGCCCAGAGGACACTTGCCCTGATGATTCTAAAGAAGGTCAGTTGGATTCCAAAACTTTTGCCTTTTACCACTTAAGATTTGATGTCTTTGCCCAAGAAGGAAAAGATGATCCTTTCCTTGTAACTTTCTTTTGTGTTTGGAAAGAGAGCAGCAGTGCCACTGGGGTGTAAGAACAATGGGTTTCATGAATTTCAAGTCCACTGAACTTTCCTCATGCATGGTGGCTCTCAAACTGCTTTGTGCCTAACAACCACCAGGGATTCTTTGGATCTACCCCAAAGAGGTCTAGGTTAAAATCCGAAAATGTTTCTTTAAACAGCCTTTAAGGAAGGCTATAAGTTTTAATTTTTAACTATGATTTGGGGAAACAATAATTCTGGAATTCTAAAATCTAAAAGAACACATTCTAAAATTCTAAAAGGCCGGGCGTGGTGGTACACGCTTGTAATCCCAGTACTGAGACAGGAGGTTTACAGGTTCATGGCCAGCCTCAGCAATGTAGTGAGGCCCTCCGCAACTTAGTGAGACCCTGTTTCAAAATAAAGAATAAAAATAGGGCTGGGGATGTAGCTCGGAGGTAGAATGCCCCTGGGTTCAATCCCTGGTACCACAATAAATAAATAAATAAATAAATAAATAAATAAATAAAATTCTAAAATAACACATGATGTCCATTGCAACTGACGTACCTTTGTTTGTACCATTACCACAGTGTGGAATTTACTACCACTTTTCTCCTACCAATACTAAAAGGTGTTCTTCAGGTTCATGTTCACATCTCACAAACTTACCTATTTCGCATCACACTAATTATTTCTACTCTGACTCCATAGGACATATGATGCAATTATGATTTTATTCTATTTCATAATTTTTGCCTCTATTCAAATGACCAAACACCTGGTGCTACACAGAGTTGACATTAAATACCTTATTTTAAATAAATGTGTATGCTAATTACTATTGAAAGTCCACAAATAAATAGGTTGAGCATGCTAAATGTATCTCTGCAATCAACTACTAAGAATATTATCTTTGTATCTACTCTGGGACACTGGTTTATAGATATTGTTATAACAAAAATATAGGAATTGTAAAGCATTATAATTAGCATAGTTCCTGTTTCAAAAACTTTCTTGGAAAATTTAATATTCATACATATTATTATTTTGCCTGAGGAGGCTATTAAGCCCAAGTAATATAACTACAGGTGTTGAATGGTTCCAATTGCATATATATAACTAAAAACCATAGTTTGAGAGGGCTTCCTTAGTTCACATTGATACCATAGGTTAAAAGGAAAAAAGGCGCTTACAAAAATCTTGGGGAGACAGATTTCTTTATAAAAAGTCTGAAAAGCAAGCCTTTTTCAATGAATGATTATTAGTATGAAATACACTGAATATTGCATCCAGACTGTGTTCAGAAATGTGGAGTTCTCTGAAATGAATGAGTTTCAAAGGTGGCAAAAGTTTTTCCCATCCCAAAATTTATATTTTTCTCTATATATCTAGTCTTTCATCAGTCAATCCTCCTGAACCTTGATTTTTAAAATTGATTTTGCTTTTGCACGTTTAAATACAAATAATGATCTCCTTTTGCTTTCCACCCACAGCTGCAGAATCCCACCTGGATTAATCGAGTGATTTATTGAAAATGAGCCCATTGATCTTCCTTTCCCCTTCCCTTCTTGGCTCTGTGTAAATACTCCTGGACCCATATCAGCAATGGTATCTGATATTTAAAACCCTGTAGAGACTGAGCCTCCCTGGTTGAAAATAAATTGCTGCTCATTTTGGCCAAGCTCAATTGGCTTTCTAGAACAGGGTGATGTCATGACCACTCAGTTCCTGGTGGAAGAAATTGATTGATTGATCTTGCTCAGAATGTCAGGGGAGCATTGCACAGAGCACAGGACATGAGGCACGGTGGGATTCCTGGGTTGTATTTGTGATGAGATTTAAAATCCCTGGCAAAAAGGAAAACATGACAGTTGTGATGATAAGTGCCTCTGTAGGGTGGCTTCTACAATTGTAGTAGGTCATGTCACAGAAATACTCTAAACAGCATGTATCAGGTAAAATAATTGCTGCCAGGTCACTTACAGAAATTCTGAAGAGAGATTTCTTAGAAAAACATATCATCTTTCTTGAATACAATATATACCTTGATTTTCAGAGATGTGTCCAACTCTGAAATTTCTTTCACATTACCCATTTATTAAGCATTTATAAATGAGACCATCTTAAAAGAAAATGCATCACAACCAACAGATATCTTACCCAAATCATGCTGACTACTGAAATTTGTAGATGCAGAACTTTAAGAGTGTGAAAAAAAAATGATTGGGGTTGATTCTTCCCATACAAAAATAAAAGATATCAGTACTAAACACTCAAGCTATTTTTATATTTTGTTTTTTCATTTATTGATTCATTCAACACCTATCACACAACAATCACAGAGTGAATAAAACATTACCTTCCATCATCAAAGAGTTAACTCTAAAGTGGACTGAACACAATTTGGTGAAAACTATAAAGTAGATAGGAGAAAGTTGCTATGGGGGCACAAAGGAAAAAAGTTTCAGTGTTTTCTACTACTGAGTATGGACCTGTTTAAGGGGCAACTCACAAAAACTTATAGTAGGGCATAGGGCCAGAGGAGATCTTTCTTAAGAAAACAAAGAAAATGGCTATTTCACAATCATCATCCAATTTACTGGGAATTACTGTACCTTTGTTAGACTAATTAGCTTTAAATTAGGCCTCATAATTCTTCTAAGAATCTCATTGTGGTTTAATATCAAGAGAATATTTTCCTTCTTTAAAGAAAATAAATCATTTTTCCTCTGTTTAAACATACGACATGATTTGAACAGATCTCAGAAAAACATTTTTAAGGACATTGTTATCTTTTAAACACTTAATTCTCACAAGATATTGAAGGTAGAAACTATAGAAATATAAAGATATGAGAAGATAGCCAGGCACAGTGGTGCACAACTATAATCCTAGTACTTGGTAGGCTGAGACAGGAAGATTGAAAATTTGAAACCAGCAATTTAGGGAGACTCTCAGAAATTTATGGACACCCTGTTTCCAAATAAAAAATAAAATAGGGCTGGGGGTATAGGTCGGAGGTAGAATGCCCCTGGGTTCAATCCCCAGCACCACTCACACACACACACACACACACACACACACACACAAACACAAAAGATATGATAAGATAAAGACCCTGCCCTTGAGATTGTGTGACATAACAGGAGAGGTAAGAGTGTGAATAAATAAGTAAATGATGAAAGCCCCAAAATTATGTTGCTCAAGAGTTATGAATGGTAAAAAGAAATATATGATAAAAAGGCAACAATATCTTAGTAGAGGGTGGTGTTATCTTCTATTGCTATGACAAAATACCTATGAAAATCAACTTATTTTATCTCATGGTTTCAAAGGTTTCAGTCCATGGTCACTTAGTTCTATTGTTTCTTGGCCTGTGGTGAGAAAGTGCATCATGATGGAAGAACATGGCAGAGGAAACCAGCTCCTTTAGTGGAGTCCAGGAAGCAGAAAGAGTAAAAGAAAAGAAAGGACAAGGAGCTCGATAGACCCTTCCAGGGCATACCCCCAGCCACCTCTTTCTCCAACAAGGCCTCCAAAGGTTCCCATCACTTCCCAATGGCTCCACCAGCTAGGAACAAAGCTTTCATCACATGATCCTTTGGAGAACATTCCAGACTCAAACTCTAACAAAAGTGTTTTAATTTGCTAGCCTACAATAACAAAATGCCACAGATTGAGTGGCTTAAAGAACAGAAAGGTATATTCTCCCAGTTATGAAGGCTAGAAGTCCAAAATGAAGGTGTTGGCTGGTGTAATTTCTTTTGAGACCCTCCTTCTTGACTCATAGATGGCCACTTTTTCACTGTGTCCTCACATGGCCTTTTCTCCGTAGATACATGTCCCTGGTGTTTTTCTGTGTGTCCTAATTTCCTCTTCATGAAAGGACATCAGTCATATTGGATTAGGGCCACCCTAACCTTATTTTAACTTAGTTACTTCTTTAAAGGCCCTGTCTAAAATTCAGCCGCATTTTGAAGTCTTCCAAGTTAGGGCTTCAACCTATGAGTTTGTGGGTAATATAATTCTTCCCATAAAAGAAAATATGTCATTAACAATTTGGAAGGTAAAAATAATTATGTGAAGTAAGAAAAATGAAGGGAAAATAGTAAATGTGATCAGAAAGAAACATAAAAAATGTTACTAAAAGTCTGGATTATCACCTTTACAAATAATTATCATTCTGAAGTACAGATCCTCATTCATACCATACCCTCTTTCGATACTTCTATAGCTCCTCAACATCACAAAAAGTATTACAAGATATTAGGGTGGACATATAAGGTCCTTCATCATCTGGCTGCTACTACCTTCTTCAGACATTTAATTTTAAACCTCTTGGCTTTGAAATTCAGACCCAAAGATTACCAACTACTTGTACTTCTCTAAATATGTCATGCCACTTCATGCTATCATGATGTTATTTTTTTAATGAGTGAGGGTAGGTTTTATCTACTTGACAAACACTACAACACTACAAATAGTGTCTCATCCAACATTTGTTTTATAGAATGTTCTTCAAATCCCACAGGCACAGTAAATATTTTCCCTTCTGTGTATTGCTCCAGTTTGGTTATTTGCTGTTAAATATGTAACACATTTTTCTCAACCATTTGCACACAGTCCATCCTCACTATTTGTGAATTCCATATTTGCAAATTTAGATTCATTTGCAACTCCCAACTCAATACTCAAAGTTCTTTCATAGCCATTTGAAGACATGCATAGGGTGGCAAAAATTTTGAGTTCTTCAATACATGCTTTCTCTACTGAGATCTACCTTCATCTTTCAGGTTTATATGATAAACTAATGTCTTTTCCTTAGTCTGTTTTCTTTCACATTTTTTACATTTCTATGTTTTTTTTTATTGGTGATTTTCTTGGTTAAAATGGCTGCCCAAGGCATCGTGCTCACATGCTATCTAGTGTTCCTAATCACAATAAGACTTTGATGTACCTTCGGAGAAAATGCATAGGCTATATAAGTTGTACTTCAGCATATTATAATGTGTTTGCCATGAGTTCAATGTTAGTAAATCAACACTACAAAATAAGGTGATTTTAAAGAGAAATAGACAAAGATATCTCATGGCCAGAGGTTTGCAGAAATCTAACCCTGTATTTCTCATAGAAGCAATGGTTCAGTATTTGCTAACTTAGTGTTTATGGCAACTCTATAGAAAATAACTACTGTAAATAATGTGTTTTAACTGTATATGTCTTGATTATTATGCTGTCAACTCCTGACATGTAGTACTCTGTTTTGTTCATCTTAGCATTTCTGGGACTTACTGTAATGCTTAATATCATAAAAGCTAATTAGAAATATTCATCAAGTTCTTGTTTAATAGAAGAAGAATAAATGTGTTATAATTGCTCAAAAATGACTGTATACTTTTTTGGTAGATTAAACTTCAAGTTTTTGAACTAACTATTTA
Source organism: Glis glis (assembly GCA_004027185.1). Taxonomy (NCBI): domain Eukaryota; kingdom Metazoa; phylum Chordata; class Mammalia; order Rodentia; family Gliridae; genus Glis; species Glis glis. The sequence continues at coordinate 57,252 of PVJS01005339.1, read as the reverse complement.
CATGAAAAAAAATCACATCAAGAAGATTAATTGGGAATCAGAGTGGAGTAAAAAAGAATGGAGAGACTAGATAAAATAAATGCTAGGAAGATTAATTATAAAATATTTCTAGTAGCTATATATTGTAGAGGTTCCTCCCATCAAATTACATGCCAAAAGCCAGATGTGGTGGCCCATGCTTGTAACTCAGCTACTCTGGAGACTAACGCAGGAGAATTGCAAGTTTGAGACCAGCCTGGGCAACTCAGTGAGACTCTGTCTTAAAATTAAAACAAAGCTTAAAAGGGTTGGAGATAAAGTTTAGTGGTAGAGTGCTTGTCTAGCAAGCACCAGGACCTAGGTTCAATCCCCAGTAAAATAAAAAAAAAAGAGGCAGAAAAGAACCCCAGATTTCCTGTTTGGCAGTTCATTTTTTTGTGTTCAAAATAATTTGGGTTGTCATAGACTACAGAGCTAAAAACACCATTGGTCCAACTCTGCATAACATCTTTTACATTCTGAATATGAAATAGGGTGCCCTAGTGATAAGTAGGATGAATATAAAATTCTATGACTGTAGGGAAGAATTTCTTCTTAACAACCATACTCTTCTTGCTCCAACAGCAGATATAGCATTTGAGAAAGAAGTTACACGTGGATGCCATGTATGCTACCCACACACAGAAATTGATGGTAGAAGGGTACACCTTTCTTTATTTCTAAAGGTGTAGATTCACAAAATAGAGCAGTGCAGATGTAATTATATCTCTCTAGTTTCAGAAACTTTTAAAAATAGGATCTTGGTCTGCCCCAGATAGACAAGGAAATTTATTATTATTATTCCTAAATAGAAATATGCCTAGAACACAGTGGCATTTCAGGTAATTTTTCTTTTATATTTCCCCAAGATTAAATTGTTCTAGGAACATAGTTCAATTGAATTTTGAATGACAAAAGTTGCTTGAACTTGTAATTTGGCAACCAGTACTTGTTATTTGTAATAATAATCAATTAGTCTATCATTCATACCCAGAATACTATTCTGGGTCCTGCACTATGCACCAAGGAAAATATATGGTGTAGTATAAAGAAAATTAACTAAAATATTTGTTCATTATTTTTAGAATTCAAACTGGCTTTCTTTAATAGAGGTAGACATTTTTGCAATTTAGTGAAGTTGTGTGGAAAAGGAGAGTACTTGTGTCCCATAAAGAAGACATTTTTAGGGAGAACATCTGATTTTTCACTTTTGTTAACTGACTAATATCACTTAGCATAAAGTTCTCCAGTTCCACCAATTTCCCTGCAAATGATATAATTTTGTTCTTTATGACTGAGTAAAATTCCTTTGTGTACAAATCCCATAGTTTTGTAATCCATTCATCTGTTGATGGATATCTCGGCTGGTTCCATAGTTGGGCAATTGTGAATTGTGATATTCTCCCTAATATGTGGAAGCTAAGAAGAAAATGGGACATAAGAGGGACTCCAGACAAAGGAGGAGAAACCTTAGATGAGTGAAGAAGGCGACCTAACTGAGGGAGATGGGAGGGGGGAAGAGGAAACACCTCAATGGGCATGTTGTACATAAACAAACTTATCAATTGCTGTGCTGACCACTCATATTCATGTTTGCTGCTGTCACGAAGTACCACAAACCAGGTGGCTCAAACAACAGGGATTTAATATTCCATATCGATGGAAGATAGAAGACTAAATCAAGATTTCAGCAGGGGTGTTCATTCCAAGAGCTATGGCTATGATGCAAAACCTGTTCCATGCTTTTCTCTTAGCTCATAGTGGTTGGCTGGCAATCTTTGGTATTCTTTGACTTATAGAAATATCACACCAATCTCTGTCTCGGCCTTCATTTTCATATGTGTCTGACTCTCTTGTCCAAAATACCCCTTCTTATAAGAATGCAATCATATTGGATTAAAACCTATGTTCTATTCTTAGCCTTTGTATAAAATGGGTACAGACATACTATAGTAAATACCTGCTGATTTGGCTGCATGCCTCCATCCTCCTTTTTTTTTTTTTTAATATTGCCTCTTTTCCAACTCATGTCCCCAGATACAAAATCCGGGGCCTGGAAGCTAGTCACTAAGCATTATCTTGCTCTTCTAGCTTGCAGTACTTGTTAGGACAAAGGTGACCAACTGGCCCATATTGAGTTAATGACCTTCCTTTTGGGGGGAATTTTAAGTTGAGACTATGTAATTTTAAATTTAGGTAAAATAGCCTGTGCTTGATAGTATAGGTATGTATATTTGATCTTTTAACCATTTAGAAATGCATATAGAATTGCAAATACGAAGAACCAATGATAGAGTAAGAATGTAAAATTAAGCAATTGCCAAAGACCCGGATAAGAATTAGAGATACATCCCTTTCTGGTTCTACCTTCTTTCTAAGAGTACCATTAATCACATTAAAAAACTCCTAAATTTTATTTTTCCCTTTGTTTACTCTAGCTTTTAGAGCATTCATTGAGAAGTAAAAATCATTAATAAACTTTTGGCCTATAGTTCTTGGAATATAAATTCTACTTTGCTTTTAATTGTTTTTCCGAATCTCTCTGTTACTTAATATCTAAATTATGCAAGGGAAATAATAAAGCAACATGACTTACAAATTTATGGTAAAGCTAAATTGGGTATGTGTATATATATATATATATATATATATATATATATACTTTAAATATATTACACAAATTTGTATGTATACATAAATGAAGTATGCACACATATGTTATGTACACATATATATCTGTATAACTACATATACATATAAAAACATAAAATGAGGGACATATAAAGCCTATGAATACATACATGAAGAATATATAAATATCTCTCATTTAACTTCATCATCAACCAACAATAAGAATGCACAAATACACACAAACGAACACACACACACCTGAAAGAACAGTAATGCCTGACACAAAGTGCACACTTAGTCAATTTCAGAATGACAAAAAGAGTACAGTAGAGGGGTAAACAGTTCTGTCTTCTGTGGCTTTGGATGTTCTCCATGAGTTACTAGGCCCTAAACAAGCCAGAGTGCATGCCTTTCCCCGCACGGGGAGGTCTTCCAGTCCAACCCTTATTTTTCTCTAAGTCCTTAGCGACCTGCGATTGAACTTCCCAGACAATTCCTACAAATACCTGGCACTCCAGCTCAGAGCATGCCCATCAGCCTAATGCCCTGGATTATTCATGCATCCCATAGCAAGTTAGAGTAGGAGGGTGTCTCTGGCAGCACGATTTGAATCTTCACATGGCATTTTCTGTGTTCATGTCTATCTCTATATTTTCCAAATTTTGACTTTTTAGAAAGACACCTGTTGTATTGGAGTAAGGCCCACCTTATCGGCTTTATCTTAACTTGGTCATCTGCAAAGATTCTATTTCCAAATGAGGTCACACATATGCTGGGGGTTAGGACTGTAACATCTTTTTTGGGGGACACAATTTAACCCATGGCAATATCTAGACTAACTTACCTAGTGATTAGGGCCTTCCACCACCATGGGACAAATATTAATTATGGAAGTCAATGAGGCTAAGAACAATGGGTGTTGAATCTTGGCTAGCCTATTGCAAATTATTTCCTATTCTGACATGGAAGAGTGAATGATTGAAGGATATAGGTACAGAAATAGTGGAGCCAAGACAATTTTTCCAGGATTCGACTCCCTTCTGTTCTAGATAAAAATGCTCTTTAATTTTTATAGGAGACCAAATGTTAGTATTAATTTTTGAAAACATTTAAATGTGGTAAAATATGCAATCAGTCCTTCATATTCACAGATGTTATAATTGAAGATTCAACCAACCATAGTTTGAAAATATTTTAAAATAATACATCTGTATTAAACATGTACAAAATTTTTTCTTGTCATTATTTCTTAAGCGATATAATAATTAAATAAAATTTGCATTATATTTGGTCTTCTATGTAATCTAGAGATGATTTAAAGTATGTGGGAAGATAGATGTAGGTTATATAAACATACTACATCATCTTGCATAAAGGACTTAAGCATCTGTGGATTTTGTTGTCCACTGGGGTTGGGCAGTAGATATCTGGGAACCAATGTCATGCAGGCACTGAGAGATGACAGTATTTTATTAACTGTAAATGTTAAGACACATAACATCCAATCATGGGGTACTCCCATTTTGGCAAAGGAAGTCGATTGTTATGAGATAAATTATAAGAACTATAATTAACTTCTTACTGGAATTATAAGCAAAATATTATTGGAGTACAGAGGATCAAAATATTAAACCTCTCTAGGATAGTAGAGAAAAACTTTATAGGCATATATGTATCACTCAATAGGCAGTAGGATGGAAATAAAATGACCTTTGAGCACAGCCTTGAGGATAAATAAAATTTTATGTGGTACAAAATGGGGTCATTATAATTATGCAATTAGAGAACATTAACAATGTTAGAATCATGATTATTATATCTTTTTAAGTATTTTTTAAAATTGTGTAATATGTCACATTAATTAAAATGTTAACAAAACTGACCCATATACAGAAAAATTGTCTCTAAATATGCCTTTTGACTTATCAACATTTGGTATTTCCTCTCACCTTTATATCATGTTAAATGAAGATTTCATTTGTTTGCTCTATCCCATGGCCCATACTTCCAATATAGACATCTCATTCTATTGTCAGCTTTACATATTATAACCAACTCACAACCACAGGTTTTCATAATTTCCACTGCTTTGAATAATAATAATTCCTCACATTTCCTTTCGCTTCTCTTCCCTATTCCTATCTCAAAAAATTCTCAGAGTATTATGTATACTTTTATGTTGTCAAGAGTAGAATTAGCTATATTGACTTTTTTAACCATAATCAAGCATTTGATGGTTTATCCATAAGTGGACTCCAAATGCTAAAAATGCATAAATATCATTTACGTTATTACAACTATAAAATTATGATTCGCTGCAAGAACACATAGTTGATATGAATATATTAGGCTCTCTAAATTTCTAATGCCTTAAGCCCTCTGCTACTCAAATGGGAATGTTCAAATGGATTCTCTACACTTCACTAATTGCTTAAAATCCCGCCAATTTAATTTGCTTCATATTTGGCTTTTCTTGTGCTACTTTTAATTTTTTATTTTCAAATAATTCTGGACTTAGAAATGTTGAAAAACAGGTGCTGACAGTCCAGGTATACTATTTTAATCAGCTTTCCTGATAGTAAAACTTACCTAACAATAATGCAATTATTTAAACAAGGGAATTACACTTGTTACTGTAGACATTATTTAAAATTTACCATTCTCCCCAAATGTTCTTTTTCTTTCCCAAGTATTCACATTGCATTTATTTCTCTTGTCTCCTTCGTTTCTTCTAATCTGTAGAAAATTTTCAGTATTTATCTTTTTTTTTTTTTTGCGGTACCAGGGATTGAACCCAGGGTCATTCTACCTCTGAGCTACACTACCGGCCCTATTTTTTATCCTTTATTTTGAAACCAGGTCTCAAGAAGTTGCAGACGGCCTCATTAAGTAGCTGAGGCTGGCCGTGAACCTGGATCCTCCGGTCTCCGCCTCCCAAATACTGGGATTACAAGCATGCGCCACTATGCCCGGCTAGTATTTATCTTTTTTAACCTTGAAACTTTTGAAGAGTACTGGTCAGTTATTTTGCAGAATATCTCTCAATTTGGGTTTCTTGCGTTTCTTCATGAGTCAATGCTATAATAAATAACCTTGTGCACATATATCTTTGCATTATTAGGTATGCATCCTAAATGTAGATACTTAGAAGTGAGATGATTGGGTCAAAGGTAAGTGCCAATGAAATTATGTAAGGTGTTGCTAATTTTCCCTCCAAATATTTGTACCGACTTTTATTCCCATTAGCAATGTATAACTTCCTATTTTCCCAAAACATCACCGATACAAGGTCTTGTCACACCCTTTATATTTTAACAGTGTGACTAATAAAATTCCCTATCTCAGTATTTTTCTAGTTTGCATTTCTCTAATTATGTATAAGTTCAAAAATATTTTTGTGATAATTTTGTAGGATTTTATGTATATATGTCTTTTTCCTTATTTTTTGTATTGGGTTTTGATATCTCTCCCTCAGTTTTAAAGAGTTCTTCAAATACTACAGTTCTATATCTATGATATTGTTTGCAAATATTTTCCTTTAGTTTTTCAGTTGACTTATTATTTTTATGGTTATTTGCCATCATTATTTTTCTTGCAGTCAAATTTATCTCTCTTTCACTTATTGCCTCTGTATTTTAAATTATTATTAGAAAACCTTTCCCTACATGCTAAGGTTAAAAGAAAATTCACTCATTCTTACTTCTGGTACTTGTATGGTTACACTTTTTATTTATTTTTTTCATTTGAAACCATTTGGAGTTTATTCCTGGGTATAGCATAAAAAATAAATTTAGAATTAGTTTTTTTAAAATGAATATTTAGTTGTCCCAGCACCTTTTATTAAAAAGTCAATCTTCATGCCAGTGATTAGAGAGTCCACCATTATTATACACTAAGTTTCCTATGTCTTTGATTCTATTTCTGGACCTTCTATTTTATTATAATAGTCTATTCACCTATTTAGGTACTGGTACCACACTGTTATAATTATAGGGGTATGTTTTAATGTCTTACAGAGCTATTGCTTACTTTTTAAAATATTTTACTAGACCATTCTAACATGTTCAATTGTCTGCATATTCTTTATGATCAAATTGTTTAACTCCATAAAATACCATATGGCATTTTATTGCTATCACAATTAATTTATGCATTAATGTAATAAGAATTGATATATTTAGAATATGGAATTATCATCTCCAAAAATAGAGCACATATTTCCATTATTTCAGGCCTTGTGCTTTGAGTTTTAAGAGTATTTGTAAAATTTTTCTTTTACAGTTTTTGTGCAATTTATATTTATTCTTAATATTTAAGCTTCACTGTTATAATTGTAAATAAGGTTTTGACATAATATCACTTAGCTATATTATTTATATATAAGAATGTTATTATATGTTAATTAATTCCCTAATCCTTATCCAAATTCCTTTATTGCTTTAGTTAGCTTTATTATTGATTATCTGTGATTTTCAGGTATACTATCATATGCACAACTAGGGATGGATTTTTTCCTTACCTATTGGTACTCAACTAGTTGGTTTCTCTTGTCTAATTGCATTAACTAAAATTTATTCTACGTAGCTGAACATCAGAGTATCATATGCTCTCACATTTAATGGTTTTCAGGTTGTCTTTTGTAGAATTTGCTATCAGAATCATGATTTCTTTATTTCTACTTGTGTTTGTCTGGGGTACATTTGTTCATCCTTTTCTGAATCACTTTGTTTTAGGTATATCTTTTATGTGTGGCATATAATTGAAGCTCGTTTTGTGAGCCCAAATGAACATTTTTTTTCTCAACTAGGTAAACTAAGTGTATTCATATTTTATTTATTCATATGAAAAATATTTTAATCTTGGATCTCATTTTACCTTATAATTATGTTTATTTTGTAGCATTTGCATATTTAAATTACATTTAAATATAGCACTGTCCCATTGATTTATATACCTTCTTCAGGTACATAAATTAAAAAATTACTTATTTGTCTTCTATTTCCTCTATTTGTTCTTAGATCCCTTTTATCTTTCATCTTTTTATTTCCTTTTTTATTACTTTTATTTTCTGGACTGTTTTTCTGTCTTTCCTTAATGGTTCATTAAATTTTAATTTGTGTTTATTCACCTTTTTTGTTATTAAATATTATTCTTTTTTATGGAATGCTTCATGAATTCGCGTGTCATCCTTGCACAGGGCCCATGCCAATCTTCTCTGTATCGTTCCAATTTTAGTATATGTGCTGCCAAAGCGAGCACTAAATATTATTCTTAGTTTAGGAGGTTTTTTCTTCCTAATTCTTCCATTTTTACCCCAAGTTCAATCTATTCTCTTTTTTTATTTCTTCATTTTCTTTTGTCCATTTCTATTTCTAAAATTTCAAAGTCAGGAGGCATTATAAATCTTATATTCTTTCTTTCTTCTTTTTTTCATGAGTGTGTGTGTGTGTGTGTGTGTGTGTTGAACCCGGGGATATTCTACCTCAGATAATACACCCTCAGTCTTATTTTTTATTTTGAAACAGGGTCTTGCTAAATTACCACATGCTGGGTTCTAACCTGAAATTCTCCTGTCTCAGCCTCTCAGTATGGGATTACAGGCATGTCCCACCATGCTTGTCTTTACATTTTTGTTTGACTGCCTATAATTATCTTTTGGACTGTTGTTTTATGCACTTCTATCTTTGTTCATTTTTCTTTTATTTTTAGCAGAGAGGTTTTTTTTCTTCCATTGATACATGTAATTTTTTTTTAATTTGCTTCAATAGATTGTATGGATTTCATTTTCTTCTGTTCTTTTTTATGGTATTAGGGCATTTTACAATCTTCTTAGTGTAATGGCACTCTCTTCTTTTAGTACTGCATAGTCCAGATACTTTATAGAATATTTTATTGGTTTGTTTAGATACTGAGGGAAGAGTCATGGGTCCCCCGATTTTGTGTTTCTCCTCAGTCTAGCAGGATGCTATATTTCCTCCCCTTTTCTGTGTTTTGCTGTCACTAACCAACTGCCAAAGGCATTTCTTGCTACTTTGTTTTGTTTTTCCCAGAGGCTATCTAAGAGTTTCTCCTTTACCCATGACTCTTGAATGACTTGATCTTTGAAATCTCTTTCTTCTAGTATATGATCACAACTGCCCACTTTTCCAGCATTTCAAAATTTAGCATTGTTTCAAATCACACTTAGACCTTAGACCCCATTTATCAGCCATCCTCATCTATCTTTTCTGTTTTTGTTTTGTTTTGTTTTTCTTTTTTTAATCTGTCTTTAATTATCACAATACACTGAGGCTGCTGGGCAAGAGGCAGAAGTTTGAAATCATACATTGGGATTCAGTAATTTTATTCTTTTTATTTACCCTTATCTTGAGGTTTTGACATTTACTGTCTTCAGGCTATAAGAAAGGCATGGTTTTTCAAAGAAAGCTTATATTAATTTATTTTATTTTTTAATTTTATAAAATTCTATGTCTAATTTTTAAAGATTACTTCTTTTTAAATCTCAATTTTCATGCAGGTTTGTTGTTGTTTTTACGGTTGCTTATTTTTCCAGGTATTTCTAATTGCCATTTTCTTTTTATTTTATTTTTTGAGAAAAATTTCCTTTCTCCTGGCATCCTACAATGAAGTGTAATGGCATCCATTAGAGTTACCAAAACTAAACCTTTTCTCTCAACTACTTCTCCAGAGAAGAGTGTCTTATCTAGCAAGCACACTTTTGATAGACAACTGAAAATATGGTGGCTCGGTTCTTTTCTCCCTTTTTCTTCAGAGCTGATATATTACAAAGATGAAACACCCAAGTAAATTTTATTCTAAAAAGAATATTTAAGAAGGGAGAGATATTTAAGTTGTTACTAAACTGAAAAGTAACTGAAGCCCAATGACATCTGACAGAAACAGAGAGCAAAATCTAAGATAGCAGACTTAAATATGTCCACCCCAGGAAGCCAGTATTGGGGACATATATAGAAGACCTTCAAAGCTCCTGATAGAGAATTCCCTGCAACATTCCAATTACAATACAGAAAACATCTTCTGAAGGTGTAAATAGATAAAAGGGGAGGAAGGTCAGTGTAAAATCGTTGAAATATCTTTAGATGGCATTCTAACATTATATTTGTTATACATAACATGCATGCAGTGGTCTGAATATTTGTGTCCTCACCCCAAGGTTACGGCACTTGGAGGTGTTGCTTTTGGGAGGCTTTGCCCTCATGAATGGAATTAGTGCCCTTATTACACACACACACACACACACATACACACTAGCTAGCCTCTTCTACCATGTGAGGACATAACTAGAAGGTACTATCTATGAATCAGAAGTCGGCTGCCTCTTTGATCATGGGCTTCCCAGTCTCCAGAAGTGTGAAAAATAAATGTCTGTTATTTATAAGCCATCTGATGTGTGGCATTTTGTTATAGCAGTGCACACAGAATAATACAATACCTGAGAAATAGACATTTTGCATTAAAAGAAACACATATTTAAGGCATTAAGGGGATGCTAGGTAAAGCAATAATAAAACCACTTCAGACCTGGGTCAGATGCTGTGTTTGTGCAATTCAGAGAAGACACAGCAGAGGCCAGAGGCATTGATTCTTTTCTGATTTGTAAGAGCACAGATTTAAAAACATTAGACAGCAACCTGAGTTCAAAATTTGCTGAAAGTTATTCTTCAACTGAAGTAAATATAAGTAATGGATGGGAGAGAAATGCATTTCAATTTGTGCAAAAGACAATGTCCCAAATCTATGAGAGAGGAAACAGTATGCTTTTGTTATTAGTGTAGATAACTAAAATATGTCTTTTGGTGCAACATGGCATTTTTACCAAATAAGCTTAGATTCGTAGGTAAATCTGGGATTTTTAAGTTAACTTACAAGGTCAATTTGCTTTTATTATAATTTGGATTTTAACTTTTTTGAACTTATAAACTTTGACATTAAATTTTTGGTACATTACTTTCTCCCTGGCCATTTCATAATAGGATGGGATTATATTTTAAATTGGGGGATTCTCTATTTTTTATCATTTAAATGTAATGCACTGAAGTAACTGTGGAATCTTTGATGAGTTATATGGGACAATGTGTTTGAATATAAGTTGAGTTGGGAATTAGAATAGAAAGTGGGTTTTCAGTCTGAGATAGAGAACAGCCTTGAAATGCATTTTATTTATACAGTGCTTTAATCCATTTCTGATCTTTCTGGAAGTAAAATTTCAAATTCCCACCAATGTGAATTTAGAGTGTCTAGTTATAAAGTAGTAAATTCAGGACAATAGGAAAACTACTTTAGAACCTGCTGATCTCCTTGCCTGGGAAACCAGATATACTTTTAGCAGATCAGAGGCCTCATGGTAACACAGATGATTTAAGTTACAAATCTGGGGAAGTTTGGAATATTAGATTAAGAAACTGCCTTCCCCTGGCTTCTTCAAATTTCAGCCTGTCAGGCCCACCTACCACTTGAGTTCCCAAGATTCCACATGTGTTTGCGGAAGCCATTTCCTTTGAGGATTTGGGGTACAGAAAAGAACATTTCACCATGTGTTAGTCAAGAATAATAGAATTCACAGGACATTTATATTATAAAAGGGGATTCATCAAATCAATTTACATTCAGAAGTGGTGTAGTCCCACGTGGCTGCCTGCACGCAGAGAGCTAGTGGAACTCACCGCTGGCATATCCAAGAAATGTAGTGTCGGAATTGGTGCAGCCAATGATGTAGTCCCAGCCCAAGATGGAGAGGCCAGGAAACTCACCAGAGAAATGTTGGTGCAAATCCAGTTTGAAGCGCAAAAAGGCTGAAGTCCGATGTCCCAGCAAAAGCAGATGCAACTCCACTCAGGAAGAACCACGCTTGCCTTCACACTGCTCCCTTCTTTTTGTTTTCATCTGGGTCTCCAGCCTGTTAGATCAGTGCTGCCCACATTCGGGGCAGGACCTCCCCCTCAATCTACTGTTCTGCATGTCAATCGCCTCATCCACAGACCGGAAATCACAGAATCTTAGGTGTTTTATAATTCGGTAAAGTTGACAATCCAGATTAACCATCACAATCCATATTTGCAACATTTGCATTTAAATGTACGCTAGATCAATGATTTTATTCTAACTACCGGTAGGCACAATTATCTGTAAGCAACCAATATGACTGCACTGGTGAAATAGCAGTTGAAATACCTGCCCAGGTTCTTGATATCTTGAATGAACAGTGTGATTTAGAAGGAAATTGTCAGCCAGAGCCGGGCTACCAAGGATAGTATGCATTCCCTTGTGTACACTATTAGTGTGTTAAATGGGCAACCCATCCTAAAGCATTTAGATTTTATTCTCTGAAAATTTGTGAAGCTCAAAACAGATTTTCATCAGAGGAGGAATGGTGAAATTTGCTTCACATAAAAAATTTTGCTGTTTGAAGAATGGACAACAGAGCAGTAAGAATAGAGGCAAAGAGATTGTATTTTCCCGGCTCAGCTGCCTACAAATAGCAGTTTGTTCATGGTACTCTCTGAATTTTTCAGGAAGAAGATCTACATATTCTCTTAGGTGTCCTGAGCTCGGAGGCATCTAATTTTAGCAGAATCTACAAAATATGAACCATTTCCATATTTAATGGCACACAGCAGGAAAGCCCCTTGAGCAGGAAGACTTGAAGTTTTGCCAGGCTTTCAGCAGGAGGGTGCACTGAAAAATCACCAGGGCTGAATTTGTATCCAAAATTGAGCTGAGTTGTAATAAGGCTTTCTCAGGCCTAAAGAACAAATTTAAGAATCCCGGTGGAGTTAGAACTGGGCCAAATACACCACAGTAAGAAAATCTAGTGTTAGAGTAAGCATGCATTATTTCCTTTAGGTAGCTATCTCCTACCGTGCTTATGGATTGATGTACTTGGTGTCAGTGCACAGATATTTGTATTCAACTTCATATAGAAATACGTCAGCACAGCTACTTTGCTTTGCATGCAAAGCATAGAAAAATGTACATTTCCTCATTCCTTTTAAGTACTTTTTTTAATAAGCTGTAGTCCATGTGACAAATACCATGATCTACAGTTAATAAACTGTAAGAGCTTTCAATCTAGGCTTAACAGTTGATACCAGCAAATGGCTAGCAGTCCCATAGAGCAATCCTATATGAATCCTAAAGGCAAAGTTCAAGAATTAGAAGGTAAATCTAATATAGATAGAAAAATTCTTCATGAGATTAAGATTTCAATAGTGTCAAGTTCAAGTGTGTACAGTTGAGGCTGGTTAAAGAAGTTTAGAAAAATATGTTTGGGGAGTCTATTGTTAGGAAAAAACACTTTGGAACAAGTGAATAACCATCATTACAACCTGAAGAAGAATATGTTGTCTAGAATCATAATATTCATCTGATTATACCATTAAGCTGTTGTGCAAATATAGGAGAAAGTTCCTCTACCGTTCTGGACCTTGGTTTTTCTCTCAATTGACATCAATTGTATTTGTCACTTAAGACTATTTCTGACTAAATCCAACAATCAAAATAATGACCCGAGGATTGTGTCATTGTCAGTAACTCATTGGAATTATTTTGGTCCTTTGTCTTTTTATAGATTTTATTTTTAGTTTTATAGAAAAATAACATATAACTATTCAATCTGAAAAAATTTCACAAGTTGAATATACCTGGGTAACCAGCTCCCACATCAAAAATGGTAATATTACCAGTAACTTCAAAGCTTCTATTTTTTACTTTTTTTTCATTATTATTTCATCTTGAAAAATCTGTGTGGAAACTGCAACAGTGGCTCTTGTTAACCACTAACTTCACTGTAGGAAAATCCAAGACTTCTCTCTTGGATTGGTCAAATTCCTCAGAGAAAGATCCTGCAATCTTTTGTGTGGAGGGTGACCCCTTGATTCTCAGCACACTGGGAGTTCAGTGAGTTTACTAAACACCTCCCAGTATCACACCATGTTCCCACCTTCTAATGTGCCTAATACTGTTAAGTCTAGAATTAATTTACCATCTCCAAATAATAAATTTAATTTATTTCTTGTGTTGGAATGAGGCAATCTTCCAACTCTACAAAAGGATAAGGGATTTGAGATTTTTCATTGCTTCTTAATTGAACTTTCAAACAATCCTCCTAATTTTAGCATTTTTTATATTCAAAAGTACATTTTCCCTCCAAATCTGGAGCCCTCATATAATTCTGCAGTGTGATTCTCAGTTTTTGCCTTTTAGTATAGGATTCAGTTCTTAGGGCTGAAATGCTATTTATTACTTTACCATTCTTTTCCAGGTTCTAATATATTTTTACTGTTAATTCCCATTTCCCTTGTTTTTATAAACATACACTTTACCGCTATTAGAGTAGGGAAAAGAGAGGAAGTAAAAATAGATGTTTGTGTTCAATATTCAACATTCCATCTTTGTCCAGAAATATTTTGCCCATTTCCTTAACTATTTATATACCTATTGCTATTTTTAAGAGGTAAGAACTAAGTACTGAACATTCACAAAATTCTTCAACTTCATAAGGAACTATATTAAATTTGACTTTATAAATTAGGCTACTATGAAGTTTTCTCCTCAAGAACTTTCTCTTATGGTCTCTGTTTTTCACTGTACTTTCTAGGTCTGTTTCATATCAGTGATCTGGGACTTCTTGGCTATTTTTTAAAAGAAGAACATCCAAGATCTAGTTCCTAAGAAAGCTTTCATGAGAGACAAATTCTTTGGGCTTGAGCATTCCTGAGAATATATTCATTCTGCATTTTTCTATCACTTACCCAACTAAATTAAAATTATGGGTAAAAAATCTCATTTCTTCAACTTTTCAAGGAATAGCCCTACTATGTTCAAAGAAACTCTTCATTCACTTCCCTTTGTATGTGACTTTTTTTTCTGTGTGTATATTTGGTCTTTTCTATATGTATACTTAGTTTTGTGTGTGTTCAATGTACTGTGGTAGGCCACTAATACTGATTTTAGTTTTAAAATTTTCTGGGCCCATGGCCCATGCACTCTCTGTGCAAACTCCTATCACTTTTCCTGCTATTAGCGTGAGCCTCACATTTACCTTCCCCATGATCTGTGTTTTCACACCTTGAAGCTCTCAGAAAACCACAAACCTGAAGTGTCTTGTTCTTCCTGGCCTTCAACTCCTTTAGGCATTTATACTGTAACTGTCTCTACTCTGCAATATTATTACTTCTCCATTTGCCTTTTATCTTCCAAAATGGTCTTAAAATAGTTCACTTATTGTTGCCTCTCTTCTCCTTCTCTTTGACCTCATGTGTGCTCCTTAACTATAACGTTAAGGTGGCAATATTTTATACATAGTAAATACTTTTAAAATATGCTTTTATTAATGCATTATAGTCTCACATCAGAATATAGTTCAGAGTGATAGGGACATACATGCACTCAGCACTTGGTGAGCTTCCCCCAGCTCCCTCCCCACTTCTCATACATGATACTGAGATTGGCATTGATAATTTCACATATGTACATAACATCAATGGAAGTGTTTCCTTCATTAACTCTCCCCCATCACCACCACCCTACCCTATACCCCCTCTATTGCTCTACTGGGGTTTCTCCTCCATTATCTAAAGCTCTTCTTGTATCTGGATTACTCCCTGGCTTCCACATATGAGAGAACACATGTCCCTTCGCTTTCTGTGACTGGCTAACCTCACTTAACATAATATTCTCCAGCTTCATCCATTTTCCTGCAAATTACATAATTTTGCTCTTCTTTATTGCTGAGTAGAATTCCATTGTGTGTATATTCCATAATTTTGTAATCTAATCCTCTGTTGAGGGACCCATAGGTTGGTTCCATGATGAGGCTATTATGAATTATGCTGCTATAAACATGGATATGCATGTTTCACTATAATATTCTGATTTCAACCCATAGTAAACACTTTTAAGGAATGCACCACATTTTGTTTAGTTCGTTTCCCCAGCATCTAATATAGTGCATGGCATAAAGTATTTAGGGGATCAGTTAGATTTTAAGGGACTGATTTTTTAAATCAGTATTTATCACTGTTTTCATAATGTAAGTATTAGAGACAAAATTTATAATAAGTTACAGAATACTCTCAGGATTGGACATAAGTATATTTTGTCCAGTCCTTCGTTTATCTGTCTGCAGATTTCTTATTTATTGCTCAAAGTGGGCCATTTTACATGGCGACATCACTTCTACTAGGAGGACTTTCCTGGTCTGCAGGGAATTAGTCCCTGTTTTGTACTGCTTTTGTATAGTGTATATATACTCACAACTTAACACATCAATCTGTAAGCATGTTTTTGTGTCACTGAGAGCAGACCCAGTCTCATCTGCATTTCATCCCTAGGGATGCACAATCAGAATTCGGAAAATATTTACTAAACTGAAATGAACTGAGTATTTTCTCTCAGGAACTATAGGGATAAACAAAATGAAACATATTGATATTGTTGCCAGTTGACTTTAGACATTTTAACCTAACCACAAAACACAGGGAATTGGTGTTGCTTCTCCCCGACCAAAGCTGTTGTTGTTGGTTTCATTGCACAGAAGAAAAAGTGTGCTCTTCTACAAAGGGAATGAGGCAAACAGGGAGCAAATTGTCCTTTTACAAAGCTTTGAAACATATACAAAATCAGAATGGGCACCTCGATTGGATTTAAATCATCCAATAGGCTGGGTGCCCTGTACTTGGGAGGCTGAGACAGGAGGATCGCAGGTTTGAAGCCAGTCTCAGTAACTCAATGAGGCTCTCAGCAACTTAGCAAGACCCTGTTTCCAAATAAAAAATAAAATAGGCCTGGGGGTGTAGCCCAGACGGAGAAGGTCCCTGAGTTCCAACCCCAGTACACCACACACACACACACACACACACACACACACACACACACACACATCATCTAATAGGTCATTCAGAAAATCAAGTGAAAAGACAGAGTAGATTACCTAGTCAACCTTTTTGTAATATCCATATTTATTCATTACCTACTCCAACAAGTTAAGAAACATCAATTTTTTCTAGTACATTCCTAGGAGGGGGTGTGGGGGTGTGGTTGTGTTTGAATGTGACCCAGGGTCAAATGCTGTACTGTATTTTCAACAAGGGAGGATTTATCATTTCATAGAGGCTGGGAAGAATTCTTCCATCTGTGGTTAGATGATTTTTAGATTTTCACACTTTCAGTGAAAACTTACTTTTTATAGGAAAAAAAACACCTATCCATTGTAGAAAATGTCTCTGGGTTTGGGGATGGGTGAAAAACAATGAGGTGGCGAATGAAAAACGATTTGCTCTTCTGTCAACCTTCAAAGAGGTGATTTTTCTCTGGTCTGGTTGGCAATGAAATTTATTTTGATTCAGCTCTATCAGCGACAGGCCAAAGTGCATTGTTTCTTTTTCTTTTCTTCTTTGTTTTGTTTTTCTTTAATTTGAAATTAATCAAATCAAACATTGTCATGCTGTACCTTGTAGCTGATATGAAACGAGAAAACCAACTTGTCGCTGTGGTCTGGATTACTATGCTTCAGTACTATTGATTGGGGCAGTTACAGTCTTGCTGCTTGAATTTTAAATGTGGCCTGATGCACCCAGGCATGTGTGATCATCTAAATACAACTCCAGACATTCTAGCAATTAGAAAAAAGGCAATTGCTCTGAAGCTAGTTGGAAATACAAATTACTTGTCAAATGAACAGAGTGTGCTCTCTTTGCCAGGGAGAATATGATGGGGAACAGTTGGGGAGATAAGAGGAAGATTCAATAGTTAGCAGTACTGTTAGGTAATTAGTCTTTCTGCATTAAAAAAACTACGCTTTCTTCTATTATTACTGAAATAATATAGGGTGATTTAACTGATAACTGCTGAGGTTAAAAAAGGTTGATTTCTATAAAAATGCATGTTGGCAAAAGTGCTGTGATTGCGGAATATATATATGTATATGTGTATATGTATGTATATATGTATTCCTGCATTTCATATATATGCATTTCCTAGCACATAATATTCAGTATAATTAACAATGTATGTATTGCATTCTCTCTGTAAAGGTTTTTTAACACCCCAGTGATTGAGCAGAAAATAGGACATCCATTTAAACATGCCCTATTTTACCTAAGCTGAAACAGCAGGGATGTCTTGTCACTAGAGGGCAGCCATAATCTGTTACAGTCCAAAAAGATCGTTCTGGATATCCAAGTCCAACTGCGGATATGAAGGGCATGATTTGGAATCAGTGAACTATCTGTCAGCTATACTTACTCAAGAAAGGAGACACTATCATCCATGTTTCGACAACTGATCAGAAATGATCTGATTAAAAGGCAAAGAAAACAGACATTTACAATACTGTTTGAGTAAATTATATGTAAATACATACCACAGTTATGATAAGGAAAAAACGGAATGTAATAAAAAAGAAATACATGTTTTCGTGTACATGGGCTACCTTCATCTATGTCTCTATTGGTTTGCTGTTGTCCCCAGGAAACCAAAGTTACGAGCAAAGAAAAGGAAACCACGGAACGACTAACCATGGATTGCTTATGAAGCTGCTCATTTCCCCCAAATTTAGCTACTTTCGGAATGCATGTAGTTCTACTGGAAAGACTTAGAAATCAAAAGCAAATGAGCACTTCATATCAACAGATGTTACTAGGATTTTGTAACTGGGGTAAATGTACTCCATGCCAACCTAAAAAAGAGCACTGCCAAGTAAGCTTACACATGGTAGAGTTTAAATCTCTTGCCTTTAAAGAGATCCCCAGGCCCAACCAGTATGAATTAAATATTATACAGGCATTTCCGCTTCTGTCCTTTTCCTTGGAATCAACCACCTAATTAAAAAGTGTTTGCAGAATCTACTGACCCCAGTAGAGGTCAGTAATGAGCAGACATTGTAGGCCATGGCTATTCATCTCAGTGATAGGAAACTTGATATAAATATATCTTCTGTGAAGTATACAAAAAAATACTATAGTTCATGAGAAAGGGGTTAATTTTTTTCTCTTTTCTTTGTCCATAGAAATTTCTATAGCTGGTCACAAGGAGGTCCAGTTGAAAAAAATGCAAAGAGATAAATGTTACTATTTTTATAGCATAAACATAACTCTAAATCCATACATCATTAATACCATCTTGTGATTACATTGAGATCAGTTTTGCTTTAAGGGATGAGTGATAAATAAATAAATTAATGAATGAGGTTAACATTACCTTTATGTAAAGATTGCATTTTGGAAGAATATATATCACAAACACACATACAATATACTACCTTTATTTGTTTCGGATGTTCATAGATAATTATGTACTTCCTAATTTAAAAGTGGACAAAGAAGGTGACCTAACTGAGGGAGTTGGGCGGGGAGTGGTGGGAAACACACTATAGCACATGATGTACATACACAAACCTATAAGACTCAATCACTATCGGGAGCATGAAAGGGAGGGAAGGGGGAGGGAATAGGGTGGGATTGGAGGGAGGGCTAAATGTGCAATGTGTGCATGTATGATGTTCATACCCTGACATATATCAAAATGTATAATTACAATTTACAATGCACCAATAAATGAACATAAAAAGTTAAAAAAATAAATAAAAGTGGTAAAGAGTTCATAGCAACACTTAGCTATTTTATATTTATCCTAATCAACATTCAGTGAGAGTAAAACCACACTCATGTGAAGGACCACAAAGTTTTAAAGAGATTGGCAGCTACCGCTCTCATGAATTCAAGTTAGACTTTAGATATCTGTGGACAACAAAAATAGTTTTATTGTTAGGATCTCTCTGTGGGAGTTTGTTCCTTGCCCCACTGACAATTCTGAATTTTATAACCTTTTGTAAAAAGTATCAAATACAAGAATAATGGGGTTAGAGAGTTGTAAAATGATATTTACTGAGTCAAAATTTTAATTCAGTCCATGTATTTTACAGTGTTCAGGAAGAGTTTTGGTATATTTTTATACTCTTGAATTAAAGTTAAACATTCCAAAGTCCAAAAACAATTAAAGTTATTTAAGTTCCCCAAAAGTGGTAGTGCAATTTAAATTGAAAGAGCTCTTGGTTTGATGTTAAAAGGCCTGACTTCCAGTCCTGGTGTGTTGTAATATGCAGTATGACCTTAAACTAGACACTTACTCTTGACCTCATTTCCTTGTCTATAAAACAAGGTAGGTTAGGCTGGCTGATTTTGTAGGTTCATTTGTACTCTCGCAGTTGTACTTCTCTTTGGCACTCCCTTAACTCCACCTTGGGAATAGTTATTTGTATGCCTGTCAAATCCCCCTCATAGAACATAAGCTCCAACCTTGAAAGCAAGGAATACTTCAGTTGCTGCGCAGTAGATAGCAAAGGAACCAGCACATAGCAGCTGGGAAAACAGTATTTGTAGAAATAAAAGCAGGGCATAGGAGTTCTGTTTTATTTTAAAAGCAGAAGTACATTTCTCTGTGTTTCCAGCAATTATCCACCAACACAGCAATAGAACTAATACATGATAGTGACTACCACTTCTATTTTATCAGTGCTCACATGAAAGATAGCCTGTAGACACATGTGCAATCGCTTCACACGTCAGAGAAAAACTGAATATGTAGAACTTGACGAAAGTTACACCTTCTATTTTGTAATGCTTTTCAGTTACCCAAAATCCTCCTGTTCATGGAGTTAAATCCTCCTACAGCCCAGAAAAGCTAAATTCTATTCTCTAGTTTCCAGTTTGCAAACTTCTTCTTATATCTGATGGTTTCTGGACATTTTAATAATTGTAGTAGATTTATCTCCACCCAATAATGTTAGCAAATGTGAGTCAGTCATTTAACATTTGAATTTATCAGAAGTAATAGTATGTAGTATAGTTTTTAATCCCTCCTTTGTGTAAGTCCTACAGAAAAAAAATATATATGGAGAAAGCAAATATATCCATACATCTAGGTGCCTCCCAACGTTTCTCCTGAAAGCATAATTTAAAGAAGTCTCTTAGATGTAAAAAAAGAGATGTCTCATATCTTGATATATTGTATCTTTGCAGGTTTGCTTTGTTGTATAGATTGAAAAGAACAATTAAAAGAAAAGAAAAACCAAAACCACTTTAACTGTTTAAATTGCTCTAATCTCAGTATATGTCCATATAAAAATAGTTCATCATAAATGTTATTCAAACTATTAAATAAATTGGAAAAAGCACATAAAAATAGTATTGCAGATCTTAAATCTTAATCTGTTTTTCCTTAAATGCCTTTTCTTAAATGAGCTGGTCAGGTGAGGAAAGGAGGCCTATGCGCTGGGCTTTATCACTTTGTTGGGTGTAAATGGGTAACAAAAGTGCCCTGTTTGCAATCCTTGAAATCGTAAATATCTGTCTGAGAAGATGACCTTCTCAAGCCATTTTCTTTTTTCCTGAAACTCTTTGCTGCTCTGGCCATAAGGTTTAAGAAACCACTCAAGATTCTGACAACCAACCACAGTGGCCCATCTGTCTGCTAAATTGTCCCCAGCACCCTCCTTTGTGCTATTTTCCCCTGTTTTATCGAGACACTCTGAAGGCCTTTCATAACTCCCAGAGCATGCACACGAGGGACATAGGGGACCATCTCTCGTCTGCCCTTATTTGATGTGGTTGGCTAGCTCGTCCTGGAGTAAGCTTTTGTTCCCTGGGGATAGCCACCTGATAATACCCTGCTGGGTCCTGTCTCAACGGAGAGAACAAATCTGCGTAGTCTTAAATCGACTGGACTAGGGGTTAAATGCTGACGCGACCCTGACACCTGGAGACACTGCATCCCTGACCTTCAAGCTGCTGGGCCCATGAGTGACTGCTGAGCTCCTAGAGGCGTCACATACAGACTCAGTGGGGATGAGAATTTTTAATGATGTGTGGAACTTTGCTCAGTATGGAGAACTGTACATTTTCTAGTCCATTTTAGAAATCATTGCATATCGGAACTTCTGTTATCTGCACTGTAGTAACACGTGCACAATTATGTTTATTATTACCAAGATTTGCAATGTGCATGGGTGTTCGAATGCATTCTGTCTCCTGGAGCTCTCAGAGCATCCTACCGACAGATGTCATCATTCCATCATTCCAATAATAGCTCACATTTATCCAGCATTTACCACGTGTCACTTGCTATGCTAAGAACCTATGTGTTTCCTGTTGTAACCCTTACTATAACTCTATATCATTTAATCCACTTTAGGACTCACTTTTGTTACAATTATTATTCCTGTTATATTGGTGAAAAACATACTTAGATAAGTTAATATGTAGCTTAAAACCACATAGCTTATAATTGGCAGAGAACAATTTCAAGCCCTTGCCGCCTTCAGAATAGTCCATACTCCAAAGTATACGAGGATAGTACTCATTTCCTGAATATTTACTGAACTGCTACTGTGTTCAAGTGAGAGACAGAAAGAACTTAATTAACATGGGAGGTGAACTTTCAGAAACAGGCTATAAAGGTCAAAGAGACAGTTAGGGTCTCTCACACAAATGCACTTGCAGCTGTTATTCTTAGAATACCTGATGTGTTGCAGCCGCTCCATAAACATAGAGCAAAAATAGCACTGCAGCTTATAAAGGACAAGATGCAGTCACTAGCATTCAGTCATTTGAACCTGTTAAAAAGAAGTGACTCATCACAAAATGAAATGTGCATTCCACTTGTGGGGATCATGAAACTTAAAAGCAGCATCAAAGCTAGCTAGCTTGAGTTCTCGTGCTGCGGCAACCACTTACTGGTTGCAAAACTAGGGCCAGAGTATGACATTTCTAACCCTTAGGGTTCATAGTAATCTTGCCTACCATAGAACCAGGTTGTTGTTAGGATTAAAAAAAATGTTCCATATGAGAGATTCAAAGAATATATGACAGGCATCTCAGAAGCTCTCTATATGTATCAACTGTGGTGATAATTGGTTTTGGTTTTATAAAAATCCTGGATGAAATGGGTTATTAGAGTCATTCAGTTCAAACTATCATTCACTATAGGAGCCTCAAATACAAAATTGGCGAAGACTTCCACCCTTGCTAGAGAAGACAACTACTTCATGAAATATCATTTTTTCCATTCCTTTTCAGGAAACTTCTAAATGCTAAATTTCTTCCACATAGTGTGTTAAATTGGTCTCTCTGTAATTTCTATCCATTAATCTAGAGCTCCACAGATTACATCAATTCTCACATTAAAGGCGGATTTTCAAACATTTGAAAACCTTTGAGCTACTTGAGTAGTTTTCCTTTTCCCATTCTAGGAGATCCACACCCATTTATTCTCAGTGTTTCTCCTAGTTATGATTTTGAGATCCTTCTTTTTATTACTTATCATTCTGAGAGTATGTTTCAGTTTGAAAACGTCCATGCTAGTATGTGGTGTGGGGAATGAGATACACTATTCCAGGTGGAGTCTGCTTTCTACAGAGTAATGAAATCTGTACCATTCACATTCTAGACACTAATATCAATATAATCTCAAATGTATCACATGTTGATGACTGGGCAGAAATTTAGACAGCTGAAACTTCTGAGCATTTTGCCACTAAGCTGCTTGTGAATCTCCGTGCATACTTTCATTGATTTCTATTTTATTTTTTGTTGGTTTTATTATTCAAACTTGTCCAAGTACTTTTGTATTGCTATTTATTAAAGTGTTAGCTTTATCTCCAGTCTTTTTGTTATTTATTTATTTAATAAGTATTTTTACCTTCTTAATAAAAAACTAAGAATACAAGGATAAAACATAAATTCAGAGATTTTTTTCTAGTTGAGCATTCATTAACTAAAACTCTATGACTACCATGTATAAATAGGTTCTGGTTCTTCTCAAGTACAAAAATTTGAAATTGATTGTCTTTTGACTCAGCAATCACATTTCTTGGAATACATGCTGCAAAAAGTAAAAGCACAATTGGGCGTGGTGGTATTTGCCTATAATCCCAGTATTTGGGAAGCAGAGACAGGAGGATCACAGGTTCAAGGCCAGCCCCAGAAACCTAATGAGGCTCTCAGTCACTTAGCAAGCTAAATGTTACTTAGCAAGTCACTTATCAAGACCCTGTTTCAAAATAAAAAATAAAATAGGTCTGGGGTTGTAGCTCAGAGGTAGAATGCCTCTGTGTTCAATCTCTAGTATCAAAATAAAAAGTATATAAATAAAAGCACAAATGTGTTAATATATATGTATAAAAGTGCTCCTTTTAGGGGTTTTAGACTGTGGAATTGAATATTTATGGAGCTTAGGTTTTTTTGTTTGTTTGTTTTGTGTGTGTGTGTGTGTGTATGTATGTGTGTGGTACTGGGGATTAAACCCAAGGGCATTCTACCTCTGAGCTACATCCCAGCCCTATTTTATTTCTGTTTGGAAACAAGGTCTCTCTAGGTTGATGAATATCTTGCTACTTGCCAAGGCTATCCTCAAACCTGCAATCCTCCTGTCACAGCCTCCTAAGTACTGGTATTACACGCATGCCCCACCACACCTAGCTGAGCTTAGGTTTCAAAGTTTGTTAAAAGCATATCTGGAAATCCATGGAATACTAGAATCACTTTCAACACAGGGACACTATGATAGTTTCAAGAGAACTGAGGTAGACAAAGAAAAAAATTGATTTAAAGAGTGAAGAGTGTTGATGTGTGGACTTATACACACACACACACACATGCACACACACACATTGATTCCCTTCTGTTACAGGCACGGGTACATTGTGTATCAGAGGAAAACAAGATTGTTAATTCACACTCCTTAGTCCTATTTAATTATTTAATTTTTTAATGGTAATGTTACTTTTGAAAATACTAATTATAATTTTAGAATCAAGGATTTTATTAATGATGCCTTGTCTCATGATTTTCCAAATATTTACAGAATGCTGTTTTTTAATAACAATTACATTTAGCTCTACAAATATTTAACATTTAACTTGCAGTATTTAAGTACAGATAAATGTTAACCCATCATTTTGCGGAACAAGCTATCTAGTCAGGAAGGTACAAAATTCATTCTACTTTAATATCTACAGCAAACTACAAAGGAAAATTATCATGAACATGGGCCTTAAAGAAACCCAGTGGGTCAGGCGAGCTGGAAAAGATATTGCAGGTATAAGGAACACCATGATCCAAGACGAGGAAGCATATGTGGGCATGACCACAGAACAGCAGAGATCAAGAGGTATGAGATGATGGAACGGTGAGCCAACTCTACAATGTGGAGGGCCGTTTACAGAGTTCTATGAAGCATATCTGTAGAGACCTGAGAAACAGAGGACAACTTTTGGTTAAGAGAAAGGCATGATCATATAAAAATATGTTTTTGACAGTTTATTTGGGAGGCTGTCTGGAAGCTGACCTCAGTGAAGAGAGGCTAGAACCAGGAAGACTGGATGGAAGGCTGTTAAAATAATCCAGCAGAGCAATGATGTGTGCCTGGGCTGGAGAGAGGCAGCAGCGATAGAAGAGCAGGCAAATTCATGAGGTGAGGCAGAGTCCAACCACAAGTGATTTCAGTCTGTGGGGATGTAATCAACCCAGAACTGGTAACATGAACTCATTTAAGTAGCTAAGTGCTCTCTGACTATCTCCTCACTTATCTAGGGATTTGGTTCCCTTGTTTGTCCTACCCTTTCGAGTTTGAAGATCATTTTTTTCCTGATTGAGAAAACAGAAGCAAAATAAGGAGTTTAGTCCTTCCAATGTCATCCGCTAATATGACACCATCTGGCCTAGGAAGCGGGCCTATCCTTGCTCAGGCTTTCTTTGAAATTATATTTAAATTGTCCTTAGTGCGTTCCAAAAGGCTCATCTCACCCTGTGCTTTAGCCTTCTTGATACTACTTTTTGCAGGTTTCTGCCACTTTTGCAGTTTCGCTCTTGGTGGTATGTCTCTCTTCCCGGATTTTGTTTTCCTCAAGAGTCTAGAAAGGGAAATGTCTATATATGGTCTGTGGTGAATTTCTTTGCCCAAATTCCTAGCTTCTCTCACTGTCAGAGAATACCCCCCCCCGGCTTTGTTAATGGATATTATAAAGTGGCAGTGTGAACAGGAGCACACATTTAATAATACCTTCTCTATGTGAGTTCTTGCATTTTCAATTCGGAATGTCCTTCACTTAGTTTTGTCCTTTATTTTTATATCCCCCTTCTTTTCTTTTTATTTGCTTAGCTTCCGTTTTCTATGCTTTATGTAGCGCTCTTCTCTCCAAGGATTTTCTCGCTATCAGATTCTATCTTGATTGATCCACCTTCTTCTAGAGAGTCCAGTTTTTGCCCTAGCTTTTCACTCTTTCCCAGATTATATATTTTTACCACTCTAATGGAAATACTGCTGACATTCATGAAAGCAGGACTCACAAAGTATACCTTGATTTCAATAGCATTTGTGAGATCTGTTCGTTTATTTTAGAGCACTTCAATGCGGTGTTTTCTTGTGGAGATTATACATTTTAAATCTATTAAATCAAAACATTTAATTGTTATTACTTATAGTTATTATAAATGGGAAGGCATTTTCGTTCCATGTAAATAGCTCCTGCAAAGGAATAAAAACTTATGAAATTTCCTATTTTACAGGTATATAACTTTGTTTAAATAAGTAAGGTTTATTTTTCTTCTCATACACAAAGTGAGAAGGATGGTATTTTCCTATAGCAAATCACAAACTCCCAAAGTATTAAATGAAATGATGTGGATATTATATACAAATGTAAATCATTGTTTTTAACATTAAGTTCAAAGAAAAATTTTGTCTGTTGCTTGCAATTGTATATAATTCCCCACTTAAAATTTGGGGAAACAAATAAGAATTATTCATGTGATTACTTTTTCTACCTAATAGAAAAAGGTTGCTAACCTTTTTTTATTTTTTTCCTTTTGAATAGATTATTGTTAGCAAAGTTCAGTTCACTTATTTTATTTTTTTTTCTCCACTTACTGATGGCTCATGGACTGAACTAACTTTACACTTATATCACTTCAGAAAAAGATCTTATGGTAAAAGAGACTCAAACATAAACCATTTTTGAAGTGTTACTTTGAAAGCAATTTAGGACAGTGTAAATATTGTTTAAAAGACCACAGATTTGATTTCAAGATTTTAAAATATCCTTCACAAGCTAGGTATGGTGATCCAAGATTGTAATCCCAGTACTTGGAAGGCTAAGACAGGAGGAATCCCAGGTTTGAGACCAGCCTCAACAACTTAGCTGAGACCATTAGTAAGACCCTATTTCAAAATAAAAATAAAGTGGGCATGGTGGCGCATGCCTATAATCCCAGTACTTGGGAGGCATAGAAAGGAGGATCACAGGTCCAAGAACAGCTTCAGCAAGTAGTGAGACTCTCATCCACCTAGTAAGACCCTGTTTCAAAATAAAAATAAAAAAATACAACTGGGGTTGTAACTCAGAGGTAGAATGTCCCTGGGTTCCATCTGCAGTATCCTCCTAAAAATAAAAAAATAAAATAGTCCTGGGGGTGTAGCTTGGAGGTAGAATACCCATGGGTTCATTCCCAGTACCACCAAAAAATAAATAAATAAACAAATAGGTAAATAAATACAAAAATATCCTTAACAAAATATATAGAAATAATTATGATACCAATAATTGTTCATGATTTCAATAAAAAATGCAGAATTAAAATCTTCTGATGGAGTATTGATGGTTTCCAAATCTATCCATTTTGTAGCTCCTTATATGTACAGTATCTTTACCTAAATTAAAGAAGTGATTTATAATGGAATCCATTTGAGAGCTAAGAATCCAGGAGACTGGTAAGAACAACTCAAACAAGAAATTTGGTCCTTTTTGATACAACATTGCCGAGATCTGATGTAATGTTAGTTAAAATTACCATGCATACCTTGAGGTTAATCGTGCTTAGAATTATGGCTTCAAGCTTCAGTAGGAAGCATGGAAGGGCATCACCTCAGGGGCTCAGGTACGTTCTGCCCACTTGGGTAGACACGTGTTCCTCTTCTTACTTACATTGGGCATTGCATATACCCCTCTATTTTAAGTGAAAGTAAGTTCCAGAGTGCTACTGACTGACCTTCTTAGAAAAGAAATAGCAAAGTTCTTCCACTGAATGAAGGAAAGACTGACAAAGTAAAATAAGTTAGCTGGATAAAAGGAGGGACGGCTTTTCTGATGAACTAGAGGCCATGGGCATACATGAAGGTGAAATGCTGTCGCACTCTTACAGGTGCACCAGAAATTGTCTGCATTTGGCCTAGAGGGGAAAAAGCAAATAGTAGTGACAATTGACATTTGCACTTAGATTCTACCAGTTACACACTTTCAATGGAGACTCTGTGTCCAGGAAGATGCCCTTGTGCCTCCTTCAATGTAACCAACATTGGGCTTTGCTACAGACCAAATTCAATTTAGAGCTCAGCCCATAGTAACTTTCATTCTTTCTCTTCCATTTTCTTCATTATTAACATGCTTCCTTTTACTTAAAGAAAACGAAGTAGACATTATGGGCGTTCATGTTGAACTTGCACTCTCTTTACCCACATGGGGCTAAGCTCCAGACAGATCCGTTGATATTTTAATTCCAAGAGATACTTGGCTGATTTTATGTGTGTGAAATAGAGCATGCACTAATACACAATAGGCTGTCAAAGCAAAATTAGCATTATATCACATTATCTTGTAGATTTCTTTGACTTTTAAAATGGTCAGCAATAGAAATGTAATGTTAATAGTTGTTACAGACTTAAATGGGACTCTGTAACTGATGACACGATCAATAATTTTAAGATCAAATAGGAACAGTCTTTTTTTTTTCTTTCCTTTAATCGGGGCCTCTTTGTTTTATACGTATGCCTACAGCTAGATCCTGTTTTCTGCCTTTCGACAGTGATTCCTGCTGTGCGCTGTTGAGAAAATGAGGAGACAAAATGGAGAATCAATTTAAGGAAAAAAAGCTTTAGTTGACAAAGCTTTATAGTAGATCAATGGAATCTAGCTAGTTAAGATATCTTTAGTAGCTGAGATAAAATTTTATAATCACTGTAAATACACATTTTGTGTCTCCCTCATCTCAGTATTTGGAAAAAATCTTCACAACTATGCGAGACTTCTTTTATGGCATTTGAATATTTCTTTTGCTGTACTACACAAAACCAACTTAATAAAGTAATAATTTAAGGGTGATATGACTCCATAAACATTCTATATATTTATTTAGAATACCTCCACTGAAGAATTAGCTTTTTCCAAGAATTAAAGAAGTGTCAGTGCAGTTTCAAGGTGGACGTAATTGTTTTATTCCTTTATTACTTAGTGCTTAAGGGAATTACTTATTTTAAAGTTCTTTTATCACTTGTTTGTTTAAACAGGTTTCCCCATAAATGCAGGATGTGTAAGATTGATATAAAGCAGTAGCATTTGTTTAATGGGCTGATCTGTAGATCCGATATTTATTTAATTAGGTTTCACTAAATTTGCATACAAGAAGTAATTAGTTGTTTAAAATTCCTAATGGCATTCAGCAAAATATTGTTTGAACTATTTAACACACCTTTGTTTATTAAAAAATAAACAAACTAATGAACACTTTCTAATTGACTTTTGTTCACATGAACAAAATATCCCAGACATGTTACTTAAATATATGTAGAAGTAAATTACTTAGAAACTAATTTAAAGACTGAAGCTACTTTGCAAAATAAATAATATGATCTATACCATAGGACCACTGTTACTACATCAACATCATTTTTAAATGAAATCATAGCTACTGTGTATAGAGGCTAGTGATTCTGGTGCACAGCTATTGAAAGTCCAGCAGTACACAAGTTGGAAACATTCTAAGTGCTATGCCCAGAAACTCTTAAAATTGCATATTCTGAAAACACTCAAGTATGCATTAGTTCCAAATTGAATTACATGGCATACATAAATTTTCACATAGCAATTCATTATTAAAGTGCTATTTCTAAACTTGAACAAATACAAAATATATACATTCACAAAATACACCTATGTACATTCATTTAAGAAAGAAAACTATTGTATGCCATGCAGCCTTTATAGACTACCCTAATTGACAATACTTGAATTTAATAATTATTATAATATTTATTTTCCCTTGAAGATATTAGTTCAACTTTTTCTGGATAAAAATGTATTTTTATGTAGCAGACTGTGATTGTTGATGGGAAAGAATTTAGCAAATGTATCTATCAAATGAGCTGTTTTATGATCAGGTTCTCATTGGGGAAAGTGTCAAGTAGTCAGGATTTCTCTAATGACTATGATACATATTTATTTAACAATTTATTGGCAAAGATTATTGAATTCTTAATGCAATGCTTAGAACTAATTAGAATCATCTTTAGAGATAAGTTTCTGAATAATATGATGAGAACTTAAACATTTTGAGTTAGAAAGGATTCTGGGCATCTTCTGGATTTATATTTTTCTTTATTGCTGAGGAAAGTGAGGCCAACATACTGACTAACTTGCTGGTGATCACACAATTAGCTAATGGAAATGACCGATATTCTAAATTCCACTTTATTTTTCCCTTTCAGTATACTATGCTGTCTCAACCAGTGTCTCTGCTTTAATGACCCTTTTCTTGGTAAAAGTCCACAGGGGTTTGAGGGTTAATGGGGAATCCAGCAACATGAAAAGCAAATCAACTGACACTTGGCATGAACTTGAAAAGATAATTCAAAGTCAAAGGAAGGTTATAGTCGATTCTCAATCTTAGGAACCAAGAAACCAAACCAGATGATCAAAGAACCAAGTTGATGGGCTCAGGAAGGAAGATCTGAAATGCAGATTTGTGGATGACATTTTGGTCAATTGCTAGTACATCCTCTGGCCTTTATATGTTTGTATTAGACAAAATGCAGAAATCCTACAATGGGGAAGAGATAAGCATTCATAACCTCTTATGAGATGACATGAGGGATGTAGTTTAAAGGCTGAATCATCTAAATTGTGAAACAGTGTGCGTGCCTTCCTGGAGCAAAGAAAGTAAGAAAAGGTAGTAATGTTAGGAGATTTATCAGTAAGAAATAGATGGAAGCAAACCAAGGGGACACCATTCCCTACCCAGAAGCATTGGATTCTTTGAAGAGTGCGGGTGGTTTACTCTTAAGCTATGAGGCGTACTCATTATGATTGAGTGGACAGAATGGGCTCCACTTAACCTCTAGGATTAAAGCATAATTATTACTTCATTAGCTTCTTCCAGATCATTCCTTCAAAAAGCTGTGACTATCAAATTGTTCATGGCATCTTAAAATTTTTGTCAACTTTAATAAAAGTGTATGTCTTTTTGTGTGTGTGTGGTACTAAGGATTGAACCCAGGGCATTTTACCTCCCAGTTACACCCCCAGCCCTATTTTTTATTCTTTATTTTGAAACAGGGTCTCACTAAGTTGCTGAGGGCCTCACTAAGTAGGTAATGAGTAGAATCTTTTTGCTTTTGCCTTCTTGGGAATATTACCTATCTAGGACCTCTTTAAAATTTTTTAGACAATTCTGGCAGGATGAACTGCAAATCTACATTGAGTGCCATCTTGCTATTTTGGGTATTTCTAAATTTTATTTTTGACCTAGTTCCAAGAATAAGATGTGTTTTTTTAATATTTTAAATATATATATATTATTTTATATAATATATATTTTAAATATATATATATATATATATATATATATATATATAGAGAGAGAGAGAGAGGTAATTTATTTCATGAACACATACAGCCCTTATATTTTGAAGATTCCTTCTTTCCTTTGTTCCTTTGTTCATTCCTTCCCTCCCTCCTTCCTTTCTTCCTTTGTTTTCTTTCTTCCTTTTTCATTCTTTCCTTCCTTCAATGCAGTGGTTCAGAAATATTTACTGGGCACTGACTACATTCCCTGTTTTCAGCTAGACACTGAAATCCTATTCTTTGTGTTCATATAATTATTTACAATTAATTGAGGGAAATATTGTAGTAAGAGTGAAATAAATGCTAAAAAGAAAGCTAGCAATTCTGAATTCTCATTTCACTTGTCTTGTTAACTTGTTGATAACTGTGTCAATTCACCCATCTGGGTTTCTTTTTCCTTTTCTGTAAAATGAAGGTGTTTATACTAGACAATATTTGAGTTCCTTTCTAGTCACCAATCTTAATTTTTTCTTTCTCTTTCTACACATATACATATACATACACATATATGTGTATAGGATACAGTAACATTTAAAGCAAAGATTAAAATTAAAACTATTTTTGAATCTTACTAAAATTGATTATATACATTTTTTTGTGTGTGTGGTACTGGGGATTGAACCCAGGGGCATTTTACCTTTGAGCTACGCCCTCAACCCTTTTTATTTATTTATTTATTTTGGAAACAGGATACTGCTAGTTTGTTGAGAGTCTTGCTCTGTTGCTGAGGCTGTCCTCAAACCTGCAATCCTCCTGTATCAACCTCCCAAGTATTAGGATTACAGGTGTGTGCCACCACATCCAGCTTCAACTGTTTTCAAATAACAGAAAATCAGTTGCATATATGTAGCAGACAGATGTTAACATGCCTCACAATGCCTGCCTCCTTCTGCATCCCCTTCCCATAAGTATCTGGGAGTCCTCTGACTTGCCTCTAACTAACAGAACAAGGCAGAGATTATGAATATCACTGCTCTGATTATATTTCCTTACGGGAGCCTCCATCTTGGCAGCATGCTGGCTTCCCCTCACTGGCTGTGAGAAAGAAAGCTAGCATGAATCCTGCATGGCAAGGAAATGAATTCTGTCAACAATCTCACTGAGCTTAGGAACAAATTCTTCCCCAGTACTCAGTACCTACTTTTGGTCAATATCTTGACTTAAGCCACACAGAGGACCCAACTCCTGTCTCATGGACACTGTGAGATAAGAA
Source organism: Glis glis (assembly GCA_004027185.1). NCBI lineage: Eukaryota > Metazoa > Chordata > Mammalia > Rodentia > Gliridae > Glis > Glis glis. The sequence goes on along the minus strand of PVJS01005339.1, from coordinate 24,703 downwards.
ATGTGTGCCGCTTGCAGCAACTTGTTTTGTCCTGTGGCAATGGAAAACTAAAACAACGTGTGTACAATATGGGCTTTTGTTCAAGGACTAAAGTGTCTGAAAACAAGATTTGTTTTTAAGAAGGAAGGCCAGAGGCTGTGGACAATCTAGCTAGGACCAAATGCAGAATTCTGAACAGGCTTAGATGTCTGCAGATAGTTTCAAGGATTGGGCAGTGGAATTATGGTCTAGAAAAAGGTATGGACTCTGAAAAGAGCAAGGTGTTGCAAGTAAATTTAGCAGGCCAGGTGATGATTCATCTAAATTTTTTAAAACTTGCTCTAACATGACTAGCGGGGAGATCAGAAAGGTAAACTAAGGCTGGATTGGGAAGAATGCCTAAACTAATGCAAAGGAAGGTGTCTGAGCTCTTTAACTGTAAGGAGGCATCAAGGAATTATTAAATGATCATAGACTTAAAAATATAATTAGCAAATTTGTTCAATACAAGTTGAAGTATAAGTTTGAAAACTCGGTTATTAAGAAATCTTAACAACAAAGAGCATGATTTTGAATACCAGATATTTTCATTGCATAGAAAAAAATACCACAAATACATTGCAATAAGAGTAGTAGATTTTTCTATTTATTGAAGTTTAATATTTTAAAACTTTACATGAAATTTATTGAAATTAATTGTATAGAAAGTTTGTAACCTTAACTTCAGAGTTATTATCACGATGTTTTGATTGCCTGTAGTTTCCTTTTTTATTCTCATATTTAGGGTTTTCATTAAAAATATTATGTGACCTTTTTGTTGTTCAAAAGTCTTTACTCTGTATTAAATCATTGGTGGATTTGTTGATTAGGTTAAAATAAATGGTTTGGTCTGTCAATAAGTATACTAAATTTCATTTTAGTCTAGTTCAAAATTGTTTGCCATTTGCTATTACTTTAATAAATAATAGGTGAGGGAAGAAATGGGTCAACATTCTTTATATTGCTATATACATCACCAAATAGCTTTAACAGAGATAATGCTTTGCATGCTATGGTGTTTTACAGTTTTAGAACTCTATTTTGTCTTTCATATTTTGATGATATAGAAATGGCAGTTAATATTTTTATTTTACATTTTTGAAGTAGTTTTATTTTACTTTATTGTTTGAAATAAAACCTAGGATCTATAAATTTTAACTGATTTACTCAGGCCACAGAGGTAGTAAATGTTAAAATTGAAATTAGATTTTTAACCCAATTGATTCCTAGACCTGCCCCATACTGCCTCCTGAATTAAGACAGACAGATTTTGTATCTTATTTTGAAGATAAGAAATTGAAATCCCCAACTAGAGCCATCTTCCAAGAAAATGTTTTTAAGTCAATACTTTGACAACATTTTAAAATAAAAACAGTTCATAAATGGTACCGAGGCTTCCAAGTCAAGGAGGAAATGTGACTTCACTTTATATAATGATTAAATTATCATTCTACAGTATGATGAGTACAGACAATAATCTAATGATTTTTTTCAGGGATACTGTACAGTATATTGACTTTTGTGAGATGGAAGTAAAAATGAATAACTATGTCTTTTCTTTCAGGAAAAAATATATTCTATGACGAGAAAAGAAACAAAGAACATGGTATCTCATATAACCAAACCCTTTGCCCTATTTACCATATCACCAGGATATAGAACAGGTGCAAGGTTGGGAGGGGGTGGAGCTGCTGAGAATACTCTGGTTTCTTTTACTTTGCTCCTACAGGTACATAATAATAGCCTAATCAGATGATAAGAGAAAAATTAATTGATTCTACCCATCATTTCCCAAATTTGCTACAATTACATATTAGAATAACATTTATGGCTATAAATATGTATTCTTAATGTTAAAAGTGTTAGCATCAATTGTGGTGGAGTGGAGTAGTAACCACAAAGTGTTGCATATTCCCATGATGTATATGTCCTATTGCAAAGAGACTATCATTTCTCGCCCATTAAGATGTGGAACCTATTTCTCCATCTTTTGATTCTCAGCTTGGCCATGTGACTGTCTTTGACTGTTGGAAAAATAGCAAATATCTCCAATACGGAGTTTTGAAAAGTACTTGCGTGTTAGGTTTAACAACCTTTGCTGCAAGAAACTGTCTATGGTGCAAAAAAAACTCAAGTTAACCTTCTGGAAGACCACAAGGAAAGAGGAAAAGGGTATCCCAGCTACCCCAGACATCTCAATCACACACTATGCAGACATACGCATAGGACATTCTAATGCACTCAACCCAACCAACCCACAGAACAATGAGGAATGATAAATGTTTGTATCTTAAAGCCATTGTTTTGGGGATAGATTGTAAGGCAGTAAAGGTAAATTGATCCATTGATCTGAATCTACTTGCAGAATTTGTCACCGATCTCATATCTACTAGAAGTAATAATCTGGGATTTTAAAAATTAAGGATTTGTGTACATTGCTGTTATCTACATTTGAGATGACAAACAAAATATGTCAAAACTAAAAGGAGCATATTTTCCTTACATACTTAAAATTTTTGCCCTTGCTAAGGTTTGGATCTTTAATCCACCCCCAAAGACCCAAGTATTAAAGGCCTAGTCCTCGACATGGCACTTGGAGGTAGTGAAACCTTTAAGAGGTGGGTTGCAGTGAGCAATAATCTAGTCATTGGGTGCATGCCCTTGAAGTGGACAGTAGGACCTCAGCCCCTTCTGATCTTCCCTTCTTCCCTGTATGCTATATAAAACTCATCTTCACAGGTAATTGTGAGATTAAAATAAATTCACAAGGAATTTGTGATGGTTAATTTTAGGTGTTACCTTGACTGGATTAAGGGCTACTTCAAGAACTAGAAAAATATTATTTCTGGGTGAATCTGTGATTTTTTTTTCACAGGAGCTGGCTATGTAAGTCTGTGAATTGGGTATAGAGTCGATTCCCTTATCCATTGTGAATGGGCACCATCCAGTTGGATTAGACCAGGGTAGATTAAAAAAAGGCAGAGAAAAGGCAATTTTTCCCTTTCTCTTTTCTGGAGTAGGTGCATCCTTCTCCTGAGCTTGAATATCAGATCTCTAAATTCTCCAACTTTTGTACTCTGGAACTTTTACCAAAGGCCTTTGGCCTTGGACTGAGTGTTATACTACTAGCTACCCAGATTCTGAGGCTTTTAGATTTGAACAAATATCACTGTCGTCTTCCCACGGTACTGGTCAGCCTTCATAATTGCATGAGCCAATTTCCATAATAAATCCCTTTCATCCATCTATCTATCTATCATCTATTATCTATCTATCTATCTATCTATCTATCTATCTATCTATCTATCTATCATCTATCTAGCTCTATCCTATTGATTTTGTCTCCCTGGAAAATCCTGTAATATAAAAAGTGTTATGATCAGATAATCAGATACAGAGTACCCCCTGAAGAGCTCATATAGTAATGTTCAGGGTTGATATGGTTCAGTCATGGAAGTTGTAATCTCATCTATAGATAAATCCATTGTAATGGATTAATCTGGATGGTTACCTGTTCCAATGGGGTGCGGCTGGAGAAGGTGGGTCTTGCTTGCTCTTTCTTGCTTCCAGCCTCTGTGGTGTAAGGAGCAGAGCCCATGGGCTCTCCCTCTCTCCACTTCCTGCTGACATGCCCTGAGATTCAGATGCCGGCCTCCCATGGACTGAACATAGAATTTCCAAGGAAACTGTGAACAGATAAATCTTCCTTTAAGTTGTGTGGTCAGGTTTGCTGGGATACATCAGACAGAAATGTAGGGGAAAAAGGAAGATGTTAGACCAATAAAGGGAGGAAAGGAGAGAGCGAAAGAGAGAGGACACCTAGAATACTACTTGTTGACACATAAAGGTTTATAAACATTAAGAATTAGTATTATTTAATTTTTTTTTGGCGGTACTGGGGATTGAACCCAGGGGCATTCTACCTCCAAGCTACACCCCAGCCATATTTCTTGTTCTTTATTTTGAAACAGGGTCTCACTAAATTTCAGAGGGCCTCACTAAGTAGCTGAGGCTGGCCGTGAACCCAGATCCTCCAGTCTCAGCCTCCCAAATACTGGGATTACAAGCATGTGCCACCACGCCTGGCTAGTATTATTTAATTTGATACCAGTTGAAAATGTTTGCCTATGTTTATTTTCCTTAATTTACACTGCTTCCATTTTATTCCGGTCCTAAATGCTTCTTGCTTTGAATACTGCTAGAACATTATTGCTTTTCAGCCTCCTTTCTCAAATACAATATTCCAACAGTAATGCTCCTGCTCAAATACATTCATAGTTCTCCCCTTGCCTAACAAAATAAAATTTCAATCTATGTTTCTGATCCTTAAGCCCTTTGAAAACTGATACACAACCAAATTTTCTGGTCTTATTGTCTACTCTATATTCTGTGCTTTCAGCTCTACCCAACTACATAACTTTCTATTACCCATGTATTCTCCAAGCAGCCTGCCCTATGCTCATGACATAACTCTGAATGAAAAATCCTCCTTATGTCCAAATATTTCCTAATTGTTCTAGGCTTGTTTTATCACTTCGTGTGTTTTTGCAGACAACCGTACTCTTAGAGTCTCTAGGCTTCCTTGAACAAACATGACATTATGTTTAAACAGCGTTTATAGCACTTACTTTTACCTTGAAATATGGCTATTATATTCATGTATAAATGATCTCTACTAAGTTTTGTGCTTTTTTAGGCTAATACTTGAATACCTATATCTATATCTGCCTCATATCCACATCACCAAAAAGTGCCTAAGATATGCTTTGACTCTGTAAAGCGATGTTTAAATAAATATTGTGAAAGAAATATGTGAAGAATAAAATGAATTAAATGGTTTCTGGGAAATTCGTAAGTGGTCTCACAACAGATGCAATTTCCATGTAATTAAAAAATGAAAACAAAAAACATGATTCTAACCAACTTACTATGGGAACAAAGTTCTCCTTGAGCATTCCCTATATGATATATCAGGACAAACAAGACTAATCTATGGTGACAAACACCCCCAAAACTCAGTGGTTTAATGCATAAAAGTTAATTTCTTGTTTACACAAAGTCCTCTGTATACTGAGTGACTCTCCAGGGCAGTTGTTATTCATGTCATGACTCGGTTATTCAGCCTGCTTCTAGTCTCTGCATCAAAGGAGAAGAAAAGAATGGGAAAGGCACACAGAGACTTGTCATTACTTTACTCATGATTATTTAGTACTTAAAACATATTGGCCAGAAGTAGGCAAGTGATGCCACCTAATTAGCAAGAAATTGGATTATAGTCTTCCATGTCCTCAGAAAGGAAAAGACACCTAGATGAGCTATGTTGTAATTGTTACACAATGCCATCCATTGAGCTGAACAATTGGTGACCTTGATATTTTCATCTGCTTTAGCATCCATCATCTATAAATCCACTGCTAAGTTTTTAAAAATATTTTTAGCTTCTAAGTGTCTGTTAGGAACCTCTGTTTCTCTTGATCTCCAGTAATATCAATCAGGTAGAAAATGGAATACATTTAAACTGGGCTAATGAAATTATAACTAATAACTCCAAATACATGAAAAAAAACCACTCCAAAACTTAGTACCATGAAACTCTGTGTGTGTGTGTGTGTGTGTGTGTGTGTGTGTGTGTGTGTGTGTTTCACAATGCTCCCAAATTCCATGGATCAGTGTTTTTTCCACAGCCCATTTCTGCTATGGCAGTGGGATAGGTTGTTGAGAGAGCAAAAAAGACACCTACAGACAAGATGTGAGACAGAAAGTATATTGTAAAATGCTTCTGGGGAAAGTCCAGTGGAAACGGGCTGGGCAGGTAACACCTACATTTCTCACAGTGCCTCCAGTGCTTCTCCAGAAAGTCCAGCAGCAAGAGACTGGACAAGTTACACCTTTCCTTCTCATGGTGCCTGGGAGGCCCTGCCAGAAAGTAGCGCCTCCATCCCTTATGATGCTTTGTCCAGTGGCAGCCAGCTGGATGTGCACTTACTTTCTCTTATGGTGTTCTGCTCCATACCAGTCACCACTGGGAGAGAGATCTTCCAGATTAGGTTACAGAAGCAGTAACATCATTAGCTTGGTTTATCCCATTGTATGGCCAACATCTCAGGGATTATGGCATGCATCCAAGAAAGAGGCTTTGTTCAGGTGACACTGACTGATTACCAGCATACATGACAGAAAGCCAGTATTCTTTGAGACCATACTAATACAGATTCTGGCCTAGACTCATTCTCATTGTTACCTTCACTTGGCTAGGTTCTTGAGAATAGAGAGGGACACTTAAGGGACATGGTATTTTACTGTTCTCCTTTTCCCCAAGAATGAATGACACAATTAGGAATTCAGATGGGGGTACAGTGTGAATGTTGTTTCACTGCTGAAATTGTCTGCACAATTGCTCAGGAGAATTAAATGGTGAGGAAGGGGTGGTGATTCAAGTGACTAAGCGTGGTTTGGATTGCTGGGAGCAAAATAATGGACTGAATGATCCATGTCCAAGATGGCTTCTTGACCTATATGAGCAGGGATAATTTGAAGCCTGAACTCAGTTGACAATGCCAACTAGAGTAACATCATGTGATGGTTTGCCCCCCCAAAAAAAATCTGAAGGGTAAATATTTCAAAAGAGCAATGCAGAATCTTCAAGGCTTATTTTGACCTAGACTTAGAAATCATGCAGCATAAATTATGCCTCATTATATTATAAATGAATCACTAAAGTCAGCCCAAACTCAAGAGAAGAACCATTAGACTCTTATCCTGTGAAGGGAGATGGCCAAGTTCACAGTAAGAGAAAATGAAAAGACATTTGCATCAGATTTTCACTCAAGTACCACAGCCTTGGGAAGGTCACATTACTATGCTCCGTGACTCATATAGCACCATGTGTTTCTGTATCTAGCTCTTCTCAGAGTTGCAAGTTTGTCATTACTTTTTCAATATCTATTTTTACCAATAAACTTAAAACACACAGTGATCAGGAAGTGAGGCCTCACACTACAGGTATTTGCACTGGATTGTGTTAAATCAATGTGGCGATGGCTCAGAACCAGAGGCAACAGCTACATAAATGCAACAGGTTCCCTAGAACAGTGTCTGTAGGTTTCTCCACAAGTTTCCCCTTTGTGATCCACTTCAGGAACTCCACTTCTGGGGTTTACTTAGAACCTCTGACTGCACCCCTGTCTTGAGTCTCCAGGCAAAGTTGTTCTCTGATCCTCCTACTACCTTATCCTAGACCTTCACTTCCATGCGATTACATCTTTTTTTTTTTTTTTGCGGTATTGGGGATTGAACCCAGGGGCATTCTACCTCTGAGCTACACCCCAAGCCTTATTTTTTATTCTTTAATTTGAAACAGAGTCTCACTAAGTTGTGGAGGGCCTCACTAAGTAGCTGAGGCTGCCCATGAACCTGGATCCTCCGGTCTCAGCCTCCCAAGTACTGGGATTACAAGCATGCACCACCACGCCTGGCTCATGCAATTACATTTAAGGTCTACATCCTATAATAAATCTCATATTCCTATAATACTTAACAAAGGTCATTTCTTTGACTGGTAGAATATTCTTAGAACATTCCTTAGTGGTTGGCACATAAGTATTGATACATCTCACTTGAATAAATAAATAAATAAACGACAAGGAAATCATTTTGATTTGTTCTAGAAGAATCTGGATAATAATATTTTCAAACAGGAACTAACAGTGAATACTAAGAATAAAGGATGAAATTCGAGAAGTAATAGTGTGATTACATGGTATTAATGAGTGTTGCACAAAAGTCTTATTATTTACAAAGTAGAAAATATAACTCCATGGTGAAAAAGCTATCGGACATCAACCTTGACCAAGAGATCTAAATTACCACTACCAGTCATAGCACACATGGACACCCTATGTCCCCCTGATGTGGCACACAGAGAAGAAAACAGCATTTATCCTGGGTTTATTTCTGCTAATTGTGCTTACTTGAATCTAATTTTGAAAAAAAGAAAACATCAGACACACACACAGGGCATATTCTTCTCAAATATCAAGGTACTGAAACCTGACGAAAGACCAAAGAACTCCTCCATATTGAAAGATGATCAAAGATGTGTTAACTAAATGAAATGTGTGATTGTGAACTCTATTTTTATTTATCTTTTTATTTTTAAGTACATAATTGGAATAATAATTGAATCCTACATAGAGTCTGACAATTTGCTGGTAATGATATATAAGGGTTAATTTTTTTTTTACTTTCATTGGTTAAATTGTTATGCAGGAGAGTGCGCTTGTAGTTGTTGCTGTTTTGGAGTGATGGGGCATCAGAGAAAATGTGGTAGTATTTTAATACTTAGGAAATATTATTGAGGAATACATAAGAATTCTTTGTAGAGTTATTGAAACTGTAACTTACTTTTGAGATTATTTAAAATAAAAGGTTCAAAGTCAAAGTCAGTGGTGTTAATGAATAAAATCACTTTGATTTTTCTCAGTAGTTTACTAATATCATTATGTGCTAGAATTGAATTACAGGAAAAGATACTGCTATGATATCTCAGCAAGTATTGAATAATCACCAAATGTCTGAAGGATTAGCCCTCCAATTATTATCCCCACTGGAAGTGGAAGGTCTGAACACACTGGGATGGATGTACCACTTTGTTATCTTGTACCATCCAGGACTGTTCTGACATAACTTAAGCCTTTCCATCTCCCAAGTCCATCATTCTGTGATATGCTAGCTATGTTATGCTCACCCGAGAGGTGATTTTTCTGACATGTGATGAGTGAGATTGAACATCTTTATCTTGAAATGAATCCTCTATTTCTTATTCCTAGACAAGGTTTTCTACCTTAGATAAATTAGAACTTTATTCTACCCAGGAAAGACAGCGAAGAAGCAAAATTGAAGAATCTAAACAGAGTTCATAATTTATTAATTGTCACATTTATCCACTTGGTTAAATATTTCATTTTGTAGTTCTTATTGAGATGAGCAGAGACTTTTTAACTAGTAGAATAAAAGAGAAGAATTGTAGTTAATCACTTTAAATTATTTTTCTGAAATTAAACAAATAGTATGCGTACAGACAGAATAATGAGACGACTTTACTTCCAGGATGATTCTGTCTGTGTTTTGTAGGTCACCTCTTTAGAGCTGCTAGTGATGGATTTGCTTCTGGAAAATACCTTTTTTTAGTTCTGTGCTGTCTGGGTTTGACTTCTTGTCTACTAGACAAGGAGATTTTATGTCTATATTCAAAATGATGAAACCTATTTCTGGCTGCTAGCAATCAGCATGCTCTATCTGAATCATATTCATTCACTTTATATTCAACAAACATTTATTTTATCAGGCAGTGAACTAGTCTTGGAGGATGACAAAATGAGTAGAATCTTGACAAGCCCTCTAATAACAAATGATTTTTTTTTTTTGCGGTACCGGGGATTGAACGCAGGGGCGTTCTACCTCCGTGCTACACCCCCGGCCCTATTTTTTTATACTTTATTTTGAAACCGGGTCTCACGAAGTTGCGGAGGGACTCATTAGGTAGAGAGAGAGAGAGAGAGAGAGAAAGAGAGCTGAGGCTGGCCATGAACCCGGATCCTCTAGTCTCCGTCTCCCAAAGTACTGGGATTACAAGCGTGCGCCACCACGCCCAGCCATAACAAATGATTTCTGTAGCAGACATCTTACAATAAAAATGCACACACTGGGCTGGGAATGTAGCTAAGTGGTACAGCATTTGCCTAGCATATGCAAGGCCCTGGGTTCAATCCCCAGCACTGGAGAAAACAAAAAAAGGAGAGAAAATGTACACACTTATTCACTGGCTTTTTCTGAGAAAAAATAATGCCCATCTCTGGCTTTATGATTAGATTAAGGCTGAAGACTTCACTCAAGCTCACCCACTGAGATTCTCTTTGAATAAATTTGGAATTAGAATTTACAGATTCTAGTTCCATCTGGCATTTTGCTAAAATTTAAGTGATATGTTCTTGAGAAGTATGGGAAAACACCTCCCACATGTGTGAAGAAGGAAAAAGCACTTAATTACCACAAAGAAGGATGAAGTGGACTTTCAGAGAAACATGATTTGAAGAAGAAAAAGATATTTCACAGAATCCAGAGACATGCATCTGGGTCTCTCAGAAATCTAAGAACAGAAAGTGGAAAGCCACCAGAAAGCTAAACAGTTATTGTTTGGGGTTTAATCATTCTTTCTGGGTACCTTCTTCTGCAATCCCTGAAAATCCTCTAAAAACCAAAGACATTCTATGAACTGATCATTTCAGCGATGTAGCTGGGCCTCTAAAGGGAATATGAATGTATACGGTTAGTTAGGACATTGTTCCAGTTCCTATAATGAGACTAGATAACAGCAAACCTTACAATATGGAAGGTTTATTTTTCCTTCACACAGAAGTCCTAGCTGATACACAATCTATTAAGTGTAATAAAGTTTTCCTTCACAAGGTGAAACAGCAACCGAGAGTCTACCTATCTTGTTGCTCTGCTATTTGCTAGAGTGTTTTTTCTGTGTTTTAATCTACAAGAAAGGAAAAGAGAAGGAAGTTGAATAGCTGCCCTTTAAGAATTCATCCAGAAATGGCTCAAATAACTTCTGTTCATATCCCACTGGACAGAAAGAAGCTAGTCATATGGCTGTACCTTGCCTCAAAAGACAATTGGCAACTTTTTCATGGTGGTAGTGTGATAAGTATCTCAGAGTTTTATTGCCAAAGGGTAAAAAAAAAAAAAAGCAATGGATCATGGGGGCGTTAGCAATTTCTGCCAAAATAGTGGTGTTGGAACCTTATGGTGTAACTACTATGTTCTTTTACTCAGGATTATAAGCAAAGGTCTCCTGGAGAAGAATGAGTCTTGGCTGAATCTTTATGATAAATTTAACATTATAAGGTTGAGAAGTAAAAGTAATTTCAGTAAGAGGTGACATGATGGGCAAAGAAAAGTAGTTATCATTAGAATTTCTTGTGGTTTGTGTCTAGCCTGGATATGAGGAGTGACATAAAATAAGTATGAAAAATGAAGGGAAAATTTAAAAATATTTTACTTCCTGGCAAATAATGTGGTTTTAATGGCATTGGATCAAAAAGTATTGATGTTGGCTGCACATGGTGGCACATGCCTGTAATCCTGATACTTGGGAGACTGAGAAAGGAGGATCTCAGGTTCAAAGTCAGCCTCAGCAAGTTAATGAGGCTCTCAGCAACTTAGTAAGATGCTGTTTCCAAATAAAAAAATAAAATAGGGCTGGGGTATAGATAAGAGGAAGAATACCCTCTGAGCTCAATCTCCAGTACCACACATGTTTTGTTAATGGTAATATAATTTGTTTTTACAAAGATGACTGACAACCTATGAGGAGCAAATGGGGTAGGTATAAGAATAGTGTACACAGGGTGAGGTCACAGAAATAAATGGCAATTTAATATTTCTCCAAGAATTTAGTAAAAATAAAATTTAACTAAAAAACCCCAAATTTCCTTGTATCAATGCATTTCTTCAAAGAATGACTTTGTGTAGATACTTTCTCCTCTGCATTCCCTATACCTCAGCTTGCCTTCTCTATCCAACAATCTATATTTTTCTCCATCAAAAATTGTTTATATTTAGCTAGGTGTGGTGTCACACACCTGTGATCCCAGTACTTGAGAGACTGAGACAGCAGGATCGCAGGTGTGAAGTTAGCCTCAGCAATGAAGCGAGACACTGTAAATAAATAAGTAAAATGACTGGGGTATACCTCTGAAGTAGAATGCCCCTGAGTTCAACCCTCAGTACCTCCCCCCAAAAAAAAAAATTATGTTTACTGAGTATTGCTAAAAGAATATAGAGAAAATGAAGTAAACTGTAACATCCCACAGGTCGAATATAAAAACCCACTCATTTAATAGGCTACTAGAATTTTCTATCTTTCCTGAGTTTAGAACCAACCTTAAAAATCAACTTATCAAACACTTTAGTGTCTAGTTACTAAACTAAAACCATAACTTCTGAACTGGAGGTGAATGGAAAGTAGAGCTCATTTTTTCTTCTTTTTCATCAACCTTTACATTCATCTAACCATCACCGCTATTCTGTGAGCATGTCCTTTGCATCAGTCACTATTTCCGGCACTGGATTACATCTGTGTTTGGAAAGAACAAAATCTCTTCACATACAGAGATTACTTTTATTTCCCCATGGTTCCTTTGTCCATTGTCCCATAGTACTAGCAGTTGTGTGTTGAGTGCCTCATGAACTTATTTGTTTCCCAGTAGTAATTGAGAATCTTATCAAAGATACAAAATAAATGGTTTCATGACAAAACTCACTTTTTATTCATGGGCTTATACATAAATACATGTATGACTTCTTAAATGCCTATAATGTTCTGAGAAGTCTGCTGCCTTCTGATTAAGTCTATAATCAGAAGCAAGACATTGACCCAGCCCTGAAAACACTTCAAGTCTATTCATTCCAACAATATTGGGAAAATAATATTTTAAAAGTGGACAAAGAATTAGAATATATATTTATATCAGTGTGCCCAAAATAAATGTTCAATAAATTTCTACATACCCTAATTTCCCCCAATTTGGAAAATAAAGTGGACAAATGAGTGATTTTCAATGATTGTTGATTTATTCATATATGACTTAGTTTATTCAACTACTTGTTAATTGAGTGGAACTCCATTCCAGGTTCCAGGAGTACCCCAGTTAAGGAAAAAAAAAGGGCCAAAACCAAACAAAAATAAAACATTGCTACCATAGAGCTTAGATTCTGGTGGACACCTATTCTCAAAGGCAGTTTTCTGAGAATTTTATAATCTCTGGTTCTTTGCTCTAGGCCTGTATAGGTTTCTTGTGAATTTTACCTTGTTCCTACCAGTAAGACATTATCAGATCTAACTGCTTTTCCTTCAGTGTTCCCATCATATTCCTTCTCTTGTTTCTTAGCAGCTGGAGTGATCCTTTTGAATAAAAAAGTCACATTACATCACAATGTTGCCCAAAACCTTTACTTGGATTTCCTTTTTACTGAGAGACAAAACAAGAATTCAGAATATGGTCTCTAAAGCACTGTGTAATCTCCTGTTACCTCTCTGATTTCATCTCCTCATTTTCTTCTTGTCTACTTTGCTCTAGCCACACTGACCTTCTTGTTATACTTCAAATATGTTCTACTTGTAGAGCCCTCAAACTTCATTTTCTCTATTTCTAGGCCTCACGTACCCAGATACATGCATGGCTAACTTTTCTCTCCTTCTGAAATTTTAATTTCAATATCATCATCTTAACGTGGTACCCATAATCACTCTCTTTAAAACTGCAACCTCCTTCTACTTCCAAATGCACTTACCATAATTCACATTTAATTTTCAATGGTAACAATGACTTCTATTTTTTAGTGTCTATCTCTCCCCATTATATTTTAATCTCTATGGGGTAAAATTTTTGTCTCTTTTATCAATTGATCTATTTGTTTTCTTTTTTATGTTCATTTATTGGTGCATTGTAATTATACATTTTGATATATGTCAGGGTATGGATCTATTTGTTTTCTATTTCTCAGTAAAAAAATTACTACAATTCCTCCAACCTTAGTGACTTAAAATGACAGCATTTGTTATCTCCCAGTTCTGTAGGTCAGAAGTCTGGGTGAAGTTCACAGGATCCCTGCTTAAGGTCTTATGAAGGCAAAATCTGAATTTCAGTAGGGCTTGGTTCTTTGCTGGAGACTCTGGGGGAAAATGTACTTCTAAGCTCATCCAGATCATTGGCAAATTCACTTCTCTGATGCAAGACTGAGGTCCCCCTTTCCTTGCTGGCTTTCAGCAGAAGGTGGTCTCAGCTTCTAGAAACTACTCACATTGTTTGTCCTGTGACCATCTCCATATTCAAGCCAGTAAAGCTATGTCAAATTCTTATAGTGCTTACAATCACTCTGTCTTCTGCTCCTACTACCAGCTGGATAAAACTCTCTTTTGTAGCTCTCACCTGTTTAAATTAGTTCCAACCAGATAAACTTCCTTTTGCCATGTAAACTAACATAGTCAAGTGAGTAATAATTCTTTCATATTTATAGTATTTCCTTACACTCAAAAGGGAGGGGATTATATAAGGTCATTGGGGACTATCTTAGAATTATGCCAACTACAATGCCTATACCCTAAGTTCCAAGAATAGTTACTAGAACATTTAATGAGTAAATGCAAAAATAAATGACTGAATTACTGAATGAATGCCTATTGTTGAAGTATTATATGCCTATATTGGAAACTTCATAAGAATAAGACCCTGTCTGACTCTTACAACAAGCAATCATTATTTACCTGGGGCAGGTAAATATGCCTAGGGTTCTACCAGGGGAAGGTATACGGTGACACAGTTTCCCTTGACTCTCAAATCATGTTAACTTATCTAGAGAATCTCTTTACTCCTGTTCTACTGGATCAGATAAGCCCTTAAGGAAAATGAGAAAAGAAGTATTTAAAAGCTCACAAGTATTCACTATTCACATGTCCTCACCATCTTCTAACTTTATCTTTTCTAGCTCTCTTCTTCCTCCAATTGATATAGAAAATCCTTTTCTTTTTTTTTTCAAGCTAAGCCCTGCTCTTCTTTATTGGGTTACTCTCCAGTCTTTTGTCAAAGCCCTTAATCCTTTTCCTTCTTTTCAGAATACATATCTTTAAATATCAAAAGTCAGAAAGAGATCAGTTTATAAAATTAGGGCCAGGTAGAGGAGGTAGGAAAAGAAGGTACCAAGGAGGAGTTGGAAATAAGAGAGGGGATAAACATGAGTTAATATTTCTAACAGATAAATCACCCACAATATTTTAAAACTTTTATTTCACTTTATTATAATTATATGTTTACATGTCTGCCTCTCCCTCTTATACTGTGAGATCCTTAAGGGCAGAAATAGAGATCATTGATTTATCTCTTTATTTCCATTTCCTGGCAGAATTCAGAGCAGTCTCCAATAACTGCTTTCTGAATAAATGAAAAATGAATGCATGAATTAAAAAGATAAAATAGAATATGTACACATTTATTATTCAATTTAATGTAAAAGTATGCAGCCCAACAAAAGATACCCAGATTTCAAACATATAGGAGGATAGAGATATTTAGAAGGGAATTTCAGATAATTTTGTCACATAACAGAGTAGAGAGCTTAAGGAAATATTGATGATAAATGTTATCTTTCTACTAATGTAGTTTTGAATATAATCAAAATATTTAAGTACTGTTTTACTGTACATTTTCATGTGCCATTTACAAATATGAATCAGATTATTAAATGCAAACATTCTTTCTTGGATTTGGAGTGCATGTATAATATATTCCAAAAGTTATAAATCTGCCTCGGTTGTTTTTTGATATCTGCTAGAGGATGTTCACATTAAGATAAATGGATTGTCATGTTTCGAGAACTGTTTAGTTTCACTTTTAGGGGACCATCTGTTCTCTGATGAATGGTTCTGTGTATAAGAGTGGGCATGTTGATTTAGCTCTTTTTTAAATAAATGCCATAGCTAATTATTTTTTTAAAGAATGCAGTTCTTAACCCCTCCGACTTTTGTAGTCCTTTGTGAAGACAACTATATAATAAGGGATTCATGCTCAAATAAAGGGTTCTCTTAGGGTGCAAATACGTTAATCATAAATTGTTGGAAAAAATAACTCAATAGGTTGGCCTTCCCATATTCTTGACTAAATTCTTCCCTTACTTAGCTGAGAAACAAATTCTCTGAATGAGCACATGGTTTGACATGCATACACTGAATGCTGAGAAAAGCAGGCCAGCTCCCCTTGCCTTGAACCAACCTTATTCATCATGGCATTGAGGTATGTCATATATTATCACCCGCAGTTCATTGATGCTACTCTGCATCAACAGAAAGACAAAAACAATGCAAATAATAAAATCAACACATACACAATTAGCATGTAATGACCCATATGATTTGTTGAATTGGTGAGGTTTGCTTAATTTGAGGTTTCAAGTATGTATTCGAATCATTCAAATTATAGCCACACTTGTACAATCAACAGCACAATTCATTAAGCATTTTCAATTGATATTTACATTAGACATGATCAAGGAACTTACTCATAATATGCATGAAATATTCACTCAAGTATTCACTCATTCACTTAGTCATGCCTTGCATTTGTTAAACAAATTAATTTTTTACTACATAGATCTGTAGTTTTCCAAACTCTGTTTTACAGTTGAGTGCTGGGTTGTTGGAGACTGTGGGTGAGATTGACAGTGAAGCCTGAGTCAAGGTGTTCTTAAAAGCATCCATTCTCAATTCCAGCAAAACTGCTCTATTCTTCATTTAACAGAATATATTATGATAAGTTCGTATTCATGGAATTAGTTCCATAATTAAAGTAGTGGCAAAGCCAGTGCCCTAGAAAAATCTTCCTTCCTGCTTCAAAACATCAACTACAATTGCAAAAAATGTTTTTCCCTGAAAAATAACATTTATCCTTGTCAGTAGGTACTAAATAGTGACTGACATCCAATTCTTACTTATTTAAATGGAGAGCTAGAAAAAATAAGCAGTTCGTTGCTTCATATCTGTCTATCTGACCCTTACTTTCTTTTACTCTGAGTATCAATAATGAGCCCTCTGCAACCATATGGAAAACTACATAGTCTTTTTTTAAAAACCATGATGAATACTCTCTGCTACAGGAATTTCAGGCACTGTACCAGGAAGCTTTGGAAGGTATTTTAAGATAGAGGAATATTTCTACTTAAGGTTTCCCAAATTTTCAGGATGACTGGTATCTTCACATCATGCTGACATACTTTGTTAGTTTGACTCAGTTTTCTGCACTAAGCCAAAGTAAATTACTCCAGTTAGCTAAAGTACAAGGGAATTTACTGACAAGTTGTTGGCTAATTTTCTGAGTCAAGTAAGTGCTGAAGAACTAGGCTTCATGAAGGAAAGACTCAGACAGTTTCCTGAATCTAGGTCATAGCAACTATAGAAATATCTCCCTAGGTTGATCCTATTTGGTCAAATCATTTATTTGTAAGCTTGGACTTTCTTCCTGTTACACTAAGTACCCTCTTCCTATCGAAAGTCAAACTCACTATTTGCACCCTAAAGATGATCCCCTCTCTTGTTCTCTAGGCCTGAACTATGATTAGTTCGTGCTCTCTAGAATGTTTTCCTTAATTTCTGCTGTTTTATGCATCCTTTTCAGCATACAGCATACAGTCATGCTCATCATAATTTTTGCTCGTCATTCTGCCACTAGCTACCACTTTCTTATTTTCCTTCACATCAACACCTCCTAGGTACAGTGGTGAATTATACCTCTTTCCACTTCCTTATATGCTGTTCTCTCCTTTACCCCCACCTATTGTTCAGGACCCAACACTGCAGAAATCACTTTTGTCAACAAAAGTACAATTCTCTTTTTCTTTTTCGAAATTGAAGGTCACTTCTCTCATTTCACTTGCTTTGGCCTGTGAGCAGCATTTAATCTTTTGAAAATGTCCTTTTTATAAAACACATTTTCCTTTACCTGTCACAAGCGGTGTTCCTGTGTTCATCCTAACTCACTGGCTATCTGACCTTGAGCTCATTTGTTCAATGTGCCCTCTTCTACTTGTCTTCAGAGGGGAAGGGATGTGCTAGTCACATTTTCACTACATGGACACTCTCCCCAAAGGACCTTATTCACTTCTACATCCATGAATCCTCTATTTCTCTCTGTAGCCCTGATTTCCCCTCAAAGCTCAAGATTTTTTTATGCAGTTTTCTACTGGGCATCTTCACATGCATGAGCAAAAACCATCTAAAACTTATGTGGAAGCCAGGATGCTTAGACCATGCCATTCCTATCCCTAACCTCCTTTACCACCTCAATAAACCATGTTACTTTATAACCAATTGGCTAGACCAATAATCTGTCTTCTTTATTCTTCTTTCTCTAATCTGACATTTATCTAATTCATTAGCAAATCCTATTGACTATACCTCTACAACTTATATAAAATTCATCTACCTATTTTCATCTAAGACTACCCAAAGCAAAGCCCCTTGATCTCTCACTTGTACTATTACCATAGCCTCCTAAATAGTTTTCCATTTTGTATCTTAAAAATTCCTTTCTCCTTGCCATAGAGAAAATATTTTAGAAATATTGTTACCCTTTTGTTTAAAATTTTCCAATGATCTGTCATATTTCTGAAATATAGTCATATTCTTATTCTGTTTTGGTCTGTGATATAACCCTGCTACCTCTGTGACCTCATTTCATACAACCACAATCACTTTCCTTACATGGATTGAACAAGATAGTATTTTTTAACCCCTTGAAGATCCTTTTCCATGTTTTATATAAATAACCATTCTTTTGATCATTTACTTAAATTCATAATTTTCATATAGCTACTGATGAAATAAGTTCAATGCCTCAGTGGCTTACCAAAAAAAGGGAGAGTTTATTTGCCACACATATTACAGTTCAATTTCATGTGTGTGTGTGTGTGTGTGTGTGTGTGTGTGTGTGTGTGTGTTACTGGGTATTGAACCCAAGGGTGCTCTACCTATGTTCTATACCTTACCCTTTTGATTTTTTTAAATTTTGAAACAGGTTCTCACTATTTTACCGTGCACCGGACTTGAACCTGAGATCCTTTCATCTCAACCTCCCTAGTACTGGAATTATAGACTTGTGCCACCATGCCTGGCTTCCAGGTTCTTCTTTAATCTAGTGGTTCCAACATTTCACAGTACCTGGAGACCCCCCCCACCTGACTGCCTCTGCATCTGGCCTCTATCAACTTTAGGGAAGAGAGGGTTTATGGAGAATTGTACAGTATCCTGCTTTGGACATGTCTAAGGTAGCCTTACCACTTTGTCCCACTATTCCATTGGCCAAACTTAAATTGCAGTCACACTAAGGACAAAAAGGCTGAGAAATATGGCTTGATAGTATCCCTAGGATGAAGAGGACAACATGAATATCAGTGATTACTGAAATTCTTTGGCATTCCACCTAACCAAACAGTAACCCAGTAACATTTTATCATGCTACCTAATTTTAATTATGTGCAAATCAATGTTTACTACCATTTAGTTAGTGGTTAGGTAATTATGCCTTTTGTCATACATTAATTAATCAATATAGCTTTTATTCCTTAAGGTGAATGTAGGGATCATGTTGAAAGGACCCTAGTCTATCTTGTTTATTGTTATACTCTTAGTTTCTAGGTCTAGTGCATAATTGGCATGTATCAAGTATATAATAAGCATTTATATAAGTTTAAATGGTGCTTGGTTTATGTGTAAGATTAGGATGACACAACTCGTTTGACAAGTCCATGAATATGGTATCTGAAGAAAAAGAAATACGACAGCCTTCAGATGTCTTTCCTTCATTCCCATATATTGACTTAGCAAGTAGACTTGGAATAAACCTAGTATTTCTGATTGAGTTATTGAAAAACAGGCTAATTAATCCTAGAGGATGAATTCTGGAGAGCTCCCTATTTCTAATAAAATCACCATTTCCATACAGGGATCCTTCACTGTTACACAGCTGCATAAATGGTCCCTGCCCTTTGTTCTTTAAATAATATGTAGATAATTTTATAATTGTACTCTTCTCAACCATAATGCCGTCTTTTGTGGGTGTGTAGTCAAACTAGTCTTAACGGAGGCTCATTTACTTATGGGTTAATAAAAGTATGAGGGACCATGTCCTTTACTAATTTCTTTTTAGAAGTTTTTGGCCTGTAAATTCTTGTATTATTTTCTTTTGTTTTTGTTGTTGTTTTTAATTTGCAATGTGCAGTATTAGTATCTATCATGTCTATTTATGATAGTTTCCAGTGAAGGAATAAATAACCATGCAAAATCTGGGTGTACTTATCAGAAGAAAATGGATGAAATTTGAACAACAAAAAAAAAGAAAACAAGAAATGCCATCTTCATTTTTCTTTTCAAGAAGTTAAAATATGTATACAATAATTTCATTATCTGCAACTCAAAAGAAAATTCTATCTGTAATTCTGAACACTTAATAGCAAAATCTTGAACTTATACAAAGTGAAAAAATTAGGTATTAGGCTTTATTAAGTAAAACAAGATACATTATTGTATACATATAATGAGTTCAGCATTCTTTATATTTAAAATACAATATATATAATTCTTTATTTCCAAGCTTTTTCATTAAAAAATGCTTGCATCTTCCCTCATATTCTCATTCTAGATGCCTGAATTTTCAATGAAATACAATTTTTGGAAGTTATGTAAATTGTAATTTCTCTTAGATTTGAAAAATATTATGTTTTTATCCTAGTAATCAATATGCAAATAAGCTTCTTGGGGTGATAGTCTGTGTTTTCTTTCATTCTGTTAAATAACTTTCAAGTTGAGGTAATAGGATAAAGTTATTTTTTAATCTTTCTCCAATTTTTCACAATTCTATATCCCCACTCTGGACTTTTTTTCTATTTTATCCAGTATTAAATAAATATGCTTGAAATTTGGTATTCATGTTCCATTTATTCTTTTTTCTCTTCTCAAAAATATGCATTGAAGGCAATAGTCAATTATGTTGTAGAACTCATTCCCTTAAGTATATAATGATGTATAAGACATTGTCTCCAACCTCAGTGAGTTTTTAGTTTTGTCAGAGAGCCGAACAAGTCAAAGTCCTCAAAAAGTCTAATAGAAGCATACACAGGCCACTGGGAAGCTATTTGGTTTATGTTGAAGGGTCAAGTCCCACCTGTACAGAGAAGTAGTGCTTGAGTCAATTCCCACCTGATGAGCAGGAGGTCATGGGGAAAAAATCTACAATCTGGGAAAGCATTTGTTGGAAGGCAGTGATTTTTAAAACAGTGTAATAAGTTCAGGTGTAGCAAATAGTTGAGTCTGTCATTTTGGAAAAATTGTAAAGAAAGCGCTAAGCAGGCCTAGACCATAAAGGGTCTTATCTTCTATGTCACATATGTGAGTTTCATCTTACATGCTGAGAAATTTGGAGTTTGCTACACTCTCCAATTTCTAAAGTAATTCCATCAGAGAAATATCACTATAAAGGATTGAAGGAAGGTACCTCATGAACTAATGGAGACCAATTAAATGATTTATGACTATTAATGGTGTCACAACTTTATGGATTAAACCACCACCTTTAATTCTAAAGTACAGTAGCAAAAATAATTTCTAAAAACACTTAAATGCAAAACAATGTTCAAAATAAAATAAATATATCATTGGACCAGAAATGGAAAATAAACAGCAGTGGTAGTAAATAGAAATTATCATATGTATAGGGCCATACATTTTCTGAGCAATTAATGAAAAAATATCTACAACAACAAAGCACAAAATCATGAGTTTTCAGAACATACTGGATAAATGAAAGACTTTAAAGTTTTTAAAAAGCAAAAATGGAGTTTACATGTAATAAAATATCAATTGAGATGTCATCACACTGATAGAAACATCAGAAATTAAAGACAATACAGTGGTATTTTAAATTCTAAGGAAAGTAATTCAACTTGATATGGGTGTAAAATTAGAACATTTTTAATTCTTTGATAGAACTTTTATAAGGTGTATTGGAGGATGTGTCTATAAAATGTAGAAGTGAAGAAAGTTATAAGGCCCAATTTCAACAAATCAAAGATAGAATATAGGAGAGAAAACAATACTATGAAGGTAGAAAAAATCAGGAACAAGAAGACAGCTAGCCAAAACACCTAGAGAACAAAGGAGTTCCAATTAGAAATTGTCCCAGAAAGTACATATCAATGAAAATTACATATCTGATAAATTTACTAGTATATTTGATCATATTAAAATATAACTGTGATAATTGAAGACAAGTTTACATCTGATTAGAAGTTACATTAAAGCATACATCTGATTAGAAGCTCACAACAATATAATGGGGAGACCAGAAAGAAAGGAATATGTAAGATCATGGCCTATATGAAAAATGCTCATAAGAGCAATGAAAATCAAAACCATAAAACGAGATGTTATCTCACATATATCAACATGACTCTTATTATTAAATAAAAAAAGTCAGGCTGGGCGTGGTGGTGCATGCTTGTAATCCCAGTACTTGGGAGGCGGAGACAGGAGGATCTGGGTTTGCGGCCAGCCTCAGCTATTTAGTGAGGCCCTCCGTAACTTAGTGAGACCCGGTTTCAAAATAAAGAATAAAAAATAGGGCCGGGGGTGTAGCTCGGAGGTAGAACACCCCTGGGTTCAATCCCCGGTACTGCAAAAAAAAAAAAAAGTCAACATGTGTTGGCAAGGTTGTGGATAAAAGGAAACCTGTAGGGCTGGGGGTGTATCTCAGTGGTGGGGTGACTGCATAGCATGCACAAGTCCCATAGGTCTTTGGTTCTACCCCCAGCACTGAAAAAAAAGAGGGGGCGTAACCTGTGCACATTGCACATTTTGTGGGAATGCACAATGGTACAGCCATTATGGAAAACAGTATGAAGTTTCCTCAAGAAATTAAAACTAGGATTACCATATTATCCCGCAATCCCACAGTCCAAAAGAATTAAAATTAGGATCTCATAGATATATTGGTATTCTATATCCATTGCAGTACTATTTATAATAACCAAGATGTGAAACAAAGTAAAGTTCTGTGGACACATGAATAAATAGGGAAAATAGAATATATGCATGCAAGGAAATACTCTTCAGCCTTCAAAAAGATGAAAACCGCATTATGCAATAACAGAATGAATCCTTAAGAATATTATGCTAAGTGAAATAAGCTAGTCACAAAAAGACAAATATGGCATGATTCTACTTACATAAGGTCTCTGAAATAGAAAAAAAAAACAGAATCAGAATGGAATGGTAGTTGCTAGGGCCTGAGGTCAGGGGAAAATGGAACGTCACTAGCTTACCTGGAACAGTGGAAAAATGAGCCTCATATGAACACTAAACATTATATCCTGTCATTGCTGTGGCATCTTTGGGAAGAAAATAACCAACAACTGATGCCAGTTCCCCATATTATTGGGAAATGAAGTTCCCCTTACATTTTAACTTCTCTACTGACCTTCACATTTTCCTAGAAGAACCTACATTTATTCCCCATCTTTATCATCCATTAATGTTTGAAATTAGTATATCTCTAAGGAGACATTCTGTTCCCTCTTTTCTTCATGCCAGAAAAGAGTGATAAAGAGTGTCAAATATGAAGAACGAAAGTGGTCCCTGGAACCAAAGTGCAATAGTTTCCTTAGGGCATAGGGATGCCTAGAGTATAAAATAAGAAGTCATTAAACCCAAATTGCAAAACTTTAGATTTGTATCCCTAAGGACAAATATCTCCCCAATGCCCCCCCCAAATCAAGAGGGTTTTGAACCCAAGCTTTGTACCCCTTAGGTACTTACCACTAGCAAGAGGAATAAAGGATAAACTTACAAGGAAAAATTTAAGACATCTTATATTATATACAACACTAATAAAGAAACCAAACAAATGCTAAATCCTACCTCTATCAGTGGAAACCTGAAGAAAATTTCAAAATAAAAAAAAATCGCATCATTCAAAATGTGAAGATACATATCACAAGCAAAAAGAAAATAGTGAAATTTGGAAATATCCAAATCAAGAAACAATCTAATTACTTCTAGAAGAAAATCAGAAAACCTAAAAAGAATAATCCTGGTTAATATCAAACAGCTTTATATAAATGAGAGGTAGAAGAACAATAAGGACCTTTACTTTCACATCTAAGAAAATAACCATTTACAGTTGAAATAAGCCAAAATTACAGGTAAACAAAATCAGAGATAATTTAGCATATCATATCTATTTTTAAAAAAGAAAAAACAAAAATTTTACTCTAGTAATAAAAAACAATAACTGTGTCAAGGAGAAGCAGAAAGGGCAGAGAATATATCTGTGAATATATAATGGGGTTTATTATTTTCTTAGGAAAAACAGTAACAAAGAAGACAAAGTGCATCGATAACAGCTCAGAACTAGAATTCCTGAGGTTAACATTGAATTTAGAGTTAGATGATGAAAGGCCAACATACTTTCCTTGTTCACATGGAGAAACTTCACAAAGTGACAGAAAGATAAGCATACTTACAGTTCTTAATAAATAATGCCAGCACAGCAGAGAAGAATGGAACATGGGGCTTTCAAACCAGAAGAACATTCTGTCTATACAGTGAAAGACATAAAATGAGAGTGGAAAACTCTATTGTAAATAAACAACATAACATGAGAGTAGAAATCGGATGTAATTTTAGTTACAATAAATATAAATATGTCAAACATGTCAGAAAAGGACTTTCAAGTTGAATTATGCAGAAGTATTAGTAATACTAACAGCCACATTTAAAATAAAGGATGAAGAAATATTGAAAGTAAAGGGTTGATAAACAACTTATAAACCAACATCTTTTTAAAAGAAAATAGGGGTAGCTAATTTTTCATAAATCAAATTAAAATTTAAGTTACAGAGCATTATATGAGAAATTTTGGTGTTCTACACTTGAAAGGAAGAAAAAATATAGTGATATAAACATATATAAACTCAAAACATGGTCTGAACATATATTTAAAAAACATGAAAACTGGAGAAATTTTCAAGTATCAGAAATTGTACTAGACTTTTTTTTTTTTTTTTTTTTTTTTTTTTT